>JAMPIO010000525.1:0-26322 GCA_024699865.1 Aphelenchoides fujianensis | reverse complement strand
GCGGTCTCCTGCTTGCTGACCGGCTGGTGGACGGAGGCGGCGGAGCGGACGGGCTCGGGGCCGCGGTGCATCTCGGCGAGCCGCTTGCCGAGGTTGCGAGGCAGCAGCGAGCGGAGCACCTACGAGAGTAGGGGAATGAACGAGAGCAAGCGCCCACCTCGTCCATCAGCCGGAAGGCGTTCGTCTCGGCGTCGTTCAGGCGGGCCCGCTCGAAGCGCCACAGGCGGTAGACGACGAGCAGCGCGGAGGCGAGCGCCAACACGGCGAACAGCGAGGAGAGCACCACGCTGGCGAGCAGGACCGCGTGCGCCATCGGAGGAGTGGGGAAATGAGCGCCGGCGAGTTTATTCGAGAGGTTCGGGGACAATCAACGGCAAGCGATCACTCCATCTCTTGTTTGTGGATGAGCGTCTTGAGATCGCGGCTCATCTGGAGCAGGAGGCGCGTGACGTCGCGCCGCTGCTGCCGCTCCGCCTCGAGTTCCCGCCACAGGACGCCGAGCTCGCGGTCGGGCAGCGCGCGGCGATCGACGCGGCCGTCCGCCGAGATGCGCTCCACGGCGCCGAAGCGGACGGCCGGCTTCCGCGGGTCTTCTTTTGGGTCCTCGGCCTCCGCTGCCCGCTCGTAGAAGACGTTCACTTGCTCTTGCAACTGGCGGCGCGCGTCCTTCAACAACGAGGAGCGAGTGGATGGATCGACCGGGGAACTCACGATCAGCTTGCGGTAGAGGGCGCGGTTGTCTTCGGCGAGTCGCTCGAGCGTCTGCGGGGCGGCGTCCCGGGCGCGCAACGCGGCGCACTCGTCCTCGGCGCGGCGGCGGGCGCGTTGTTCCTCGCGCAGGCGGGCCTCCAGCTCGTGGACGCGCCGTTCGGCCGCGCGCTGCTCGTCGGCCCGTGCGGCGGCCACTTCGTCCTGGAGTCTGCGGGGAGTGGGCGGCCGAAGGGCGGCGGGACTCACTTGGCGGCGTGCAGGCGCTGGAGTTCGGCCTGGTGGTCGCGCAGACAGCGCGCTTCGGCCTGCAGCTCGCGGACGGCGAGGGTGCGCTCGTCCAACCGCCGCCGCTCGGCTTCCAGCTCGGCGGCGTCTCGCTCGTGCTCCCAACGGAGGAGCGCGTTCTCGCCCAACACGTCGGCGATGCGCGCGTCCACGGCGGCCAGCTTTGCGCGCAGGACGCCGTTCTCCGCGCGCAGCTCCACCGCGCGCTCCGCCGCGTACATCCGACCGGCGCCCTCGAGCAGCGCCTCGCAGACGGCCCGCAGCTCCGCGTGCCACGAGCGCTGCAACGAAACGAAAAAAAGTGGGCGGCCGGCGCGCACTCACCACCCGCTCGGCCGTCGGCGCGCGGTTCTCCTTCTCGTCGGCCGCCGTCCCCAGGCGCAGCTGCAAGGGGGGCGGTCAGGCGGCGGACGGCGCACTCACCCGCAACTCCTCCAGCCGCACGCGCAGCAAGCGGATCTCGCGCCCGGCCGGCGGCGACGGCGAGGAGGACGGGCGGCGGCCGCGAGACGTCCGCGGCGTCGAGTGGGCCGTCCCTTGGAGTGGAATCCGCTTTCTCCGGCTCCATCGCTCTCTCTCCAACGACGTCATCTTAGAAGAGAGCGAAGTGTGCAGAACGCGCCAAAATGAACACGAGTCACTTCACCGCCACCGATTTGTTCGATCGGCGGAACGGAGGAAGAGCGGTAAGGGGGAGAAGAGGGCGGCGTGGAGGAACAAAAAGAAGTCGCCGCGTGATCGCCCGCCCGCTCGAGTGGACGCGAATGAGCGCCGCCGTCCAGAAACACGCGCCGACCGACACGCGGCTCCTCGTCGGCGGGCGGCGGGAGGGAGCGCGGCGATAAGACGAAAATCGCCTCCCGCGGCGCCCGGCGACTCGCCGGCCGCTCGCGTCGTAAATGATCGCGGGGTCACCCGCCGTCTCGCGAGTTCCCGCACTGCATGTTGTTGCCGGGAATTACTCTTGCGCTCGTTTCTCACTGTCACCAATCGTCCCCGCTCGATCTCCCGCCCTCATCTCCAGCAAGAGGAGAGTACGCACAATAAAGTGGAAAGTAGGAGGTTTATACCCAATAGAAACGAGGGGGAGCCGGGCACGGAACAAAAGAAGTCTGTTCGTTCACAGAGCTTCCGCCTTCTCCTCGCTTTCATCCTTCGGCCCAGTCGATCCCGACAACAGCAACCCAACCTCTTCACGATACGAACAGCCAACAAGAAGAAATGGAATATGTTTATTCACTAAAGGAAGGAGGAAGGGGAGGGAACTCTGCCGGCACGCGGGCGTCACTCCTGACTCTTGTTCTCGTCCTCCATCGTCCACTTGACCCTGCAGGAACGAGCGGATGAATGAATGCAAGAAAGAAAGGAGGACGTGCGTGTAGGTGTAGAGGAAGCGGCCGGCGGACGTCGACTGGAGCTGCAGGCTGACGGACGAGACGGCGGCGTCCTGCGCGACGGCGGGCGCGGCGGGCAGGAAGTCGCGGGCGGCCGGCGGCGTGGCGGGCGGGCGGTTGGCGTCCATTCGGCCGCTCGGCGTTCGGGCTGCGGTTCAAATGGCGGCCGTCGAGTCGAGCGGAGCAGGACGGTGGAAATCGGTGGGATTTGCATCAACCATTCATCACCCATTCATCGCTCACTCACCCATCCCTTACTCCTTCCTTCCACCCGCTCACTTCGAAGCGATGGGTGAGCTGGAGCCCGTGGACCCGGACGTGGAGCTCGGCTTCAACGCCGCCTTCGTGGGCATGAGCGCGACGCGGCGGCTGAACGTGGAGCCGCGCGAGCTGGCCGTGGACGCGCGGCGGTGGCGGCGGGAGCGCTGGCCGCTTTTCATCACGAACGTCTCCAGCACGCGCCAGTACATCAAGGCAAGCTTTCTTTCACCCCTTCACTGACCTCTCTCCACCTGCAGCTGCGGACGACGGCGCCCAACTTCCGGATGCGCGTGTTCGAGAGCGTGGAGCCCGGCCAGACGCTCGTCCAGGTGCTCGCCGTCCGCGACCCGCACTTCGCCGACGGGTCGCTCGTCATCCACCTCTACTACGCGAGTCGACGCGTCGAGCGGCTGCACGAGGAGCACGACGGTGAGCGCCCTCGAGTCTTTGGAGTGCCCCTCTTCGTTTGCAGGGAAGATCGCGATCCACGTGCGCGTCACCGGCCGGCCCACCAGCAGCGAGACGCCCGACGAGGCGCCCGGCTGCGTGGACGCCTCCGAGCTGCCCGACGGCCCGCCCACCAGCGAGAAGGACGAGATCAAGGAGCTCTGACCACTTTGGATGTGAAGAGAATAAACGAGCGCGTGTTTAGTGCTGTCGGCGGAGTCTAACTTGAATCTAATGAGTTGTGGGCCTCGTAATGAAAGGCACAAGAAAAGTCATCCACTGCGCGTCTTGGATGCTTCAGTATTCCTTGTGGAACTGTGTATTTCACGAGTAAAAGTTAGAATAGACCAATCAACCAACCTCCAATTAACTTCACTCTTTCGGTTTATTCCACCTCTTCCCAGCACGGACAAGCGAAAGGATCACTTCTTCTGCTGGGCGTCCACCTTCTGCTGCAGGCCGGCGACGAGGGCGCCCATTTCGGCCATCAGTTGGGTCGTCTCGGCATCCAGGCGGACGCTGATCACCTGCAAGCGGCGAGTGAGCGGCAGAAAGATGATGTTCTGACCTTCGACTGGCCCTTGGAAGGCGCCCTCGTTGCAGTCGCAGGAGCAGCCGACCGTCGAGACGGAGAGCACGCGGTGGAAGGTCGGCAGGCAGGTGCATTTCCCGTCCGCACCTCCGCATTTCGGGGCCTTGGAACAACCGCCCTTGGCCTTCGGAGTGCGGCCGGTGGAGGGGCGGCCGGCGGTGGGCGTGCGGTCCTCGGCCGTCTTGTCGACCGGTAGCTCGACGCGCGTCTCGGCCTTCGGTTGCGGGCGGGCGGGCAGCGGGCGGGAGACGCGGTAGAAGAAGGCGCGGTGCAGCCGGCCGTCCGCCTCGAACGAGCGGATCGTCAGTTCGCTCTCGACGCCCGTCTTCTTCGTCACGGGCTGAAAGGAAGGGGGATCAGGAGGACGAGAGGGACTCACAAGAGCGGGAGCGCGCCCTCGCTGTTCGGCGTCTTCTGCTCGACGGGCCGCTGGACGGGCGGCTTTGGGCGAGGCGGTCGGCAAGCGCGGAGTGATCGTGAACTTCTGGACGACCGGCGGCTGCTGGGGTGGGAGCGGCGGTTGCTGGCGGGACTGCGGGGCGTGCGGGGACGGCGGGACGGCGCGCTGGAGGGCGTTCTGGCGGGAGCGGGCGCGGACGGCCGCCGGACGCTTGCCGCGCGCCTTCGACGAGCTGCGGCGGCTCCGCTTCGATCCTGCAAGCGAGAGGAGTGAGTGAATGGAAGAAAGAACAGGCAGGAGTGCTCACCTTTCGCGCTCTTCGTGCTGCCCTTCTTCGCGCTCTTGCCGCCCGCCGCCTTCTTCTTC
The DNA here is from genome assembly GCA_024699865.1 of Aphelenchoides fujianensis. Classification (NCBI taxonomy): domain Eukaryota; kingdom Metazoa; phylum Nematoda; class Chromadorea; order Rhabditida; family Aphelenchoididae; genus Aphelenchoides; species Aphelenchoides fujianensis. Next base: position 21,866 of record JAMPIO010000525.1, on the reverse strand, counting down.
CCGCAGCAGCCCAGGCCGCCCTTCTTCGCTTTCGGCTTCAGCGCGCCCGTCTTCGTCGAGGCGCCCGACGTCGAGCGGGCGGCCGGCGACTTCAGTGAAGTGGACATCGGAGAGCGGAGAGCGAGACGATCGACCCGGTGGACGGGAGTCAGTCGAATTGTGAAAGGAGAGAGCGGTCGAGCCGTTCGTCTCTCGCTTGATGCAAATTTCGATTGGGTGGAATGTTTGCGTCGGATGAGGAGGAAGCGACCGTCCACTTCCACGGACCGTCTCCCGTCCGCGGTCTTCGCCTACACGCGGGCCAGCAGGCGAATCGCCGGGAAGTACTCGTTCAGCACGACGGGTTGCGTTCGATTAACGTGTTTATTTCAACCACACAGACGATCATGAAAACAAAACAGAATTCACTCAAGGCCGCAAACGGGGATCAACTGCATGCCCTCGTAGACGCCCGGGAAGAACTTCTGCTGCAGACTTTTGCCCGACCGCTGGCCCTTGACTCTTTCTCGTCGTTTGTAGGCGATGATCGCGTCGCTCAGCGTCTTCTCGACTTCGACGCCCTCCCGGACCTTCCGAACGGCCATGAAGCTGTGGCGCAGCAACGCGTCCGTCGCTCTGAAAGCAGCATAAACATGAGCAAACGAAAAGAAAACGAACCGGAACATGTGCCGTTCGACTTTGATGCGGATGAGGGGGAGGTCGTTAAAGTCGTACGACTTCTTCGTCGATCGAATGACCACGACGCCGTTTTCTTCGCCGTTCGTTGGGTCCAGGATGGGCGACAGAAGGACGACGTCCTGGCCATCGATCGTCAGCGTCTCCCAATTCTTCTTTCGCAAATTGCACCGCGCGAAGCTGTACGCGCGGCTGTGCGCGTAGATCGTTTGCGAGGAGACGGCGGAATGGAACTGAAATTCAACGAGAGAATCGCCGCGGGCAATGAGTGGACGTACTGCATAGGGGCCGACTTCCACGCCGCCCAGCTTCTCCTTCATCCACTTCTTTTCGGCCAGCGAGTAGATGTGGAGAGCTTTCGGATCCTCTTCGTAGATCACGAACAACTCTTGCCCGTCGTCGCCCATCTGGGCAGCAAAATCAAGGTCTGAGTCCTCGTCTTGGACCGGGTGCTCGGCGGTGTGGTCCACGACCGCTTCGGCCTTGTCAACATCCACGCAAAGGAAGATCAGCCCTTCGTCCGTGTCGTCGCAGAACACCGCCCTCTTTACGTCCACCCTCGGCCGCTGATCTCCGTCAGGACGAAAGTCGGCGAATTCCAGCCGCTCATTTCGTGCAGGAGAACGCGATCGTAGCGGTCGGCGTCGGCCGCAAAACGCAGCAAGTGCAATCCGTAGTCGTTGTTCCGCTCCCTGCTGCACGCCTTCACCAAAATCGTGTTTGCGTTTACGACAACGAAGTCCCACGTAAAGTCGGGTTGGATCCACTTCTTCTGCGGCTTCAAGAGTCTGAGAAGAGTGGTTAGAATGAAAAATGATAAAAAGAACGTACTTTTGCTCGTTGCACAGAAGATCCACGATGAGCAGCTCGTCTTGCTGCGTGAACACGTAGAAGTAGCGGCCGTCCGTCGACAGTCGGTAGCGGTGTCTAACCTACAAGCACGTGGACATGGACGAGGAGTAGACGGAAACAAACAATGTGAAGTTCGTAGACGAATGAGTTCTTCGGTGTTTGGCGCTTGTGATTGGGCTGGGCACTTCCCTTCGCCGTCAGCTTTGGCTTCTTTGCGTTCAGGCGGGCAAGCAGGCGAAAGATGACCGTCTTCCAGCACTGCGCACAGTCGCAAAGCCGTTTGGATGAGAGCTGGACGATTGGCGAGTTAGCGGCGGTCAGCTTCCGCTTGCCGCGGGGAGTGCGATAATTGACTTCGGCCATGATTCGCTGGAAACGAAGAAAAATTAGCGAGTGGCCAATCACGCGCAAAACTCGAACAAAATCGAAAGTCACGAACGGAAGCCGGCTACTCGTTTCAAAACTTTGGCGAGGAAACCGGATCCAAAAAGCACAAGCAGTGACTGACGATCGAAGGCAAGGTTCAAACGCAAAACAAGCCGACGCGCGGGATGGACGCTCCCCCGCCTCTGCGCAGCCGCTTGACCTCGCAATGAAAGAAGGTCGTGTACAGGTTTCTTTCGTAAGTCGTGGCTTGTCGGTAAGAGAGAGTGCTTTCGGAGGAGCGATCAGTAGGAGGTGGAAGGCGGAAAGCGGTCGACGCAACGCCAATGATTGGGAGCGGCGGCAAGTGTTCGAAGGGACTGCACGTAAAGAAAAGCTTGCCGATTCTTTAAATGAAATGGGCGCCTGCTTTCAACCAACGCGTGCTCGTGGAATCGACAAATGCCCCGTGTTCCCAGCACGCTCCTCACAGCGCCGATCGAATCGAAAGCAAACTGTTTATTTCACGCGTTCAACGAAGAACAAGAGGAGAAGAGGATCTTATTCGAACGGCGACACCCACTTCTGCTCGACGGGCACCGCGCGGCGGGACTTGCGGGAGCGGGCGGCCGGCGACTTCGGGGCCGCGGTGTGCGTCGAGCGCTCCGAGCGGCCGACGCCCGTCCGCAGCGACGGCGGCGCCTCCCCGACGGCCTCCGTCGGGTACGTCAAGCTGGAAGCGGCGAGTGGACGGCGAGCGGGCGGGACTCACCGGTAGATCTCGTAGAAGACCCACAGGAAGATGAGCGCTTGGAGCATCGCGGCGGAGACGGGCAGAGCGGAGGAAGGAGTAGACGGGCGGTGGGCAAAGCGGATAGCTCGAATGGGCGATCGAACGAGGCAAATTGCCGCTCACTGCCCACTAACGCGCAAATTTGCCTACCCCGCTGCCACCCACTCACCCGACAGTCATGCAAATCCCCGCCTATAAAACCGCCCGATCGCTCCCCGCTCGCCATTTGCCTCCGACCCGCTTCTCGCTTTCCTCCGCTCTCCCGCTCTCGACTGACCGCCGCGATGCCGTCCGTGCAGGTGGAGGAGGACGCGGGCCCCGTGGAGCTACCGATGGGCAAGGTGGTCGGCCGCCGCTGGAAGATCATCGACAAGCTGGGCGAGGGCGGGTGAGTGGCCGGTGGATTGCAGCGTCCTCCCAACTCCCTTCCGCCCGCTTGCAGCTGCGGCGCCGTCTACCTCGTGGAGGACCAAAAGTCGCGGGCGCGCGCCGCCATGAAGGCCGAGTCGAACTTCGTGGCGGGCGGCAGCGTGCTGAAGCTCGAGGTGCAGGTGCTCAAGCGGATGCACGGCCGCAAGTTCGTCGCCCAGCTGCTGAGTGCGGGCAAGAAGGACCGCTACTCCTACATGGTTCGTTGGACCGCCCCCTTCCTCCCACTCACTCCTCCCCCGGATTGCAGGTGATGACGCTGTTCGGGGCCTCGCTATCGAAGCTCTTCAAGGAGTGTCGGCGCGAGTTCTCCGTGAGCACGCAGCTGCGCGTGGGGCTGCAGATCCTGTACGGGCTGAAGCAGCTGCACGAGGTCGGCTACATCCATCGGGACGTGAAGCCGGCGAACCTGGCGATCGGCCGCAAGGGCGAGGGCGCGCGCATGGTCCACCTGCTGGACTTCGGGCTGGCGCGCGAGTTCGTCATCCGCCACTCGGGCCGCGTGGAGCTGAGGAAGGCGCGCGAGAACACGCTCTTCCGGTGGGTCCATTGGAGTCGTCCTGCTCACCCACCGACTGTTGCAGGGGCACCACGAAGTACTGCAGCGCGAACACGCACACGCGCGCCGAGCAAGGCCGTCCGGACGACCTTTGGTCGATGATGTACGTGCTGGCGGAGATGCGCGGCCCGCTGCCGTGGGACCAGCTGCGGTGAACGCCCCCTCTCTCCCAATCCACCCACTTGTTGCAGGGAGAAGCACGAGATCGGGGCCTCAAAACAGGCGACCACCGACGAGCGCCTCTTCCAGCGCTCGCCGCCCGCCCTCCGCCGCATGGCCGCCCACCTGCGCACGCTGGACTACGCGAAGCGGCCCGACTACGCCCTGTTGTTCGACCTGCTGCTGAAGGCGATGCTGGAGAACAACGTCAAGTACTCGGACCCCTTCGACTGGGAGCTTCGCGGCGTGTCCACGACCGCCGGCAAGACGAAGGCGGCCGGCCGCAAGGCGTCCGTGATGACCGTCTCCGAGGACAAGAGCGTGTGAGTTCCCCGGGGATGCAGCCCGCTCTCACCTTCCGCTTGCAGGGACGTGAAGACGATGGAGACCTCGACGGAGAACCGCCAGCAGACGACCGCCGAGGAGGCGCCCGCCAACGGCGACCTCCCGCCCTTCACCGCCGCCGACCTCGCGAAGAACGAGCTCGGCTTCTGACCCAGCTGTGTGGAGCATAAACTCACGATTCATTCGTTCGGCTGCGGTTGTTGAAAAGAAGGGGGTGTTGGTGTGGGGTGAAGAGAAAACGAACGAAGTTGCCTTGCTCCCCGAATTCTGCTTACCGCTAGCAAGAATCGTCAGCTTTTGCATCGATCACTCGGCAGATGGCTGAAGACAAACGAGCTGACCAAACGGACTGGCCGTTCATTTTCTCCACTCACTGCCCGCCGAGCGGCCGCTTCCCCAAGGCGATGGCGACGTGCACGCACCAGAGCCGGACGGAATTCCGCTGGTCGATCGCCGACTTCCGCGCGCGCTTCCTCGCGACACCGCCGGGCAGCCACTGGATGGGGCGCGTGTTCCACGTGGACGGGGCGGGGCCGCCGGTGCGGCTGTGCGTGCGGGCGACGGTGGACGGCCGGCCGACCGCCCGCTCGCTCGTCCTTCGCCTGATCGCCGTGGAGGTGGGCGGGCGGGCGGTGGCGCGACTGCGGACGCGCGCGTGGATCGAGGACGAACGGGGCGGCTTCCGCACGACCGTCCAAGGTTCGTTCACTCCTTCCCTTGATCACTCCGCTTCTCGTTCACTCGCCTGCTTGCAGAACACACGAACGCTTTCCGAGCGACGACCAACCTGCCAGTCCTGTCCGTTCCGCGCGACGAGCTGGAGCGGCTGCTCGAACTCTCGACCGCCGTCTTCTGCTGCGACATCCGCCGCCTGCCGCCCGTCGCCGCCCGCCAGCGAGCCGGCGATCTTCCGCTGGACGCTGCCCGACCTCGAGGTTCGTTCTACCTCTTTGCCCGATCACTCCCGCCCATTCCAGCACCGCGTGTTCGGAGTGGGCGAGCGGACGAGCGGCGGCTTCACGCTCCGCGGCCACGGGCACTTCGAGTTCGCCCTCGGCTTCGCCCACCTGGCGCGCCCCACCGCCCACGACGAGCGGCTGAAGTTGTGGCTGAGCGGCCGGGCGTTCGGCGTCGCGCCCCGCCCGCTCACCCTCCAGTACGCGCTGTGGGCGGAGAGCGTCGACGGCCGTCGCTGCGGGCCGAAGAGCGGTGAGCACGAAAGGGAATCCATTTCTATAAGTCCCCTCTCTTCTCCGCAGCCTTCACGCGCACGTTCCCGTCGGGCGCCCGCTGCGGCAAGTGGGCCTTCGTGCACCACGTGGACGAGCGGGCGCTCTTCGCGTTGGGCGGCGCGGAGAACGCGGTCGTCTTCTGCTGCCGGCTGGAGGTCGTCCACGAGCTGCCCGTCCGCCTCGCCGCCTCCCCGCCGACCGGTCAAACCGCGAGTGAGGAGACGACCGCCCGCTCGTCGTCCCCGGCCAACAACGTGAGTCTCCCGTCCCTTCGCTCACTCCTCTCTTTTTCGTTTAGACGCGCGCCCATCAGCTGGAGGTCCGCCGGATGATGCGCGAAGAGTTCGAAGCGGACGCGTCGGCCGCCGTCGCCTACGCGCGCATTCGAGCCGAGTTGGGGCCCGCGGCGACCACCCTGCCGACCGTCCGCCGGTGGTTCCGCCGCTTCGAGCGGGAGCGGCGCGGGCGGCGCTGATTGTGGGCTGCCGCTTCTATCCGGCTACCAAATGCTGATCCGAATGAACCCTTTCCGCTACCTCTCTTGCCTGCTCGAACGTGTCTTTCGGTTCATTTCTTCTTCGTGACGAACACGACTGCTGGTTGAAAGAGCGATTAGAAACGGAGGGTCGAAGCACTCGAGCTTTTATGTTCATTTCGACTCACTCTACTCGCAGCGGCCGGTCAATCGGGGTGAGCGGCGCGGAGACCGGAAACGCCGTGTGTCCGTCTTCCTCTTCTGTCGATTCCTCCTTGCAGACGCCGCTGAGCGTAGACGCGGTGGTGAGGAAGGTGGATTGTTTGCTGCAGCGGCACGACCGCGAGGAGGCGGCCGACAAGGCGGCGAGGGCGGCCGAAATTCGGGCGATCCGGCAAGCGATCGGGCAGCTCGACGGCAAGACGGCGGGCGCGCTGATTGAAGGAAAAGGTGGGTCGATTATTCTCGTTTGTTCCACCTGCTTGCAGCTAGAGCCAAGCACGAACAAGAGCCGGCGACTGACCGCCCGCTCCGCCTCGTCCTCCACGCGGGCCGCCGGCTGCACGCGCGCTTCGACTTCCGAGCGGACGGGCGGCCGCCTCCCGCCGAACGGCCGCCGCTGGTCGCCGCGCGCTGGTCGGTCGGGCGGCCCACCCACCACTCGGCGGACGTGATCGCCGCTTCGATTCGCGCCCGCACACGCCCGCTCGTCGCCGCCATCTTCCTCGCGCGTCACGGAGCGGACGTCAACCGGCAGAACAAGGCGGAGAAATCGCCGCTCGATTTGGTCCAATCGGCCACGTTGCTCAAGAAGCTAAAGGATGCCGCCGCCGACCGTTGAATCCACTTGTTGTCCTATTCGGTTGTTTCCAACTATGTAGCGGTACATTTGTTTTTTCATACGTTGGGGTTTTGGAGACCACTCTTCTGAATCCCTGCGAACAACCAGCTTTCTTCTGTTACATCAAGAGACATGCTTGTCGCCGACGGAAACAACGAAGCGTTTATTCACGCACGATAGGGGCGAAAGCAAAAAGCACTTTCAAATCACCAATTTGCTTCGTCCAAACACCCACCAGCTTTTGGCACCGACCTTCGTGTGTCTCCAGCAGATCGGCATCGAATCCTTCGGCTTGGTGCGTCCAACCCGTCTGTTCGCAGAAAAAGCAAGCAATGGACAGCAGTGTTTCCAGGTACGTTGTCTAAAGTGGACACACGAAATGTACTCAAAGAACGATGGAACTTGCGGGATTTTTGTAATGAAACCTGCGCAACGAGATTTTCGTGTGAACCTCTATCGTTACGAATCCCGCTTCTCGTGCATAGGCGGCCACTCGCAGAGCTCCTTTGAGCCAACAACCCAGATTCAAGCCGTTGTCGGGTTCGTACTAGAGACTTGCGTCACTGAACAGCGAGCAGAAGAAACGAACTCACTCCGTACAATACTGTGCTTGGAAGGAGGATTCGCAGCCGGAATGAGTCGTTCAACGAACGGAGGTTCGCCAAAGCCGTCCGGAACTGACGACCAGCGGCTTCCGACGAATCGACGTACAAAAACTTGTAGTTTGAATCGCAGGGAGTTGCATTGCGAAGATCGACGACCACTTTCTCGACTACGTCGTTCCGTTTGAAACTGAAATAAAAGAGGCTCTTTGTTCGAACGCTTTGATGCTCACGGTCGGTTGGCGGCGAGCTCCGGGACAAACCGGTCGATTTCGATCACTCGAGCACGCAAGCCGAACATTCGGGCAAGACCTACAAAACAAGCAATAGTCACTGGATTGCAAGAATAACGTACAATCTAGTTCGTAGCCCCAAACCTGGTTCAATTCGAATGTTCTGAAGAATCGGCAGTTGCGGATTGTTTCGCAAGACGGCATGGAAGTAGCACGTGGAGGAGAAGCGCGTAACATTGGGCGGAAGGAAATCTCGCAGTAAGTGCACAATCCACGCCGCTTTGTATTGCCACAAAGAATGGACTTCGACCGACTTCAAGTGCGGCATTTCTGAACGGGCAGCGAATGAACATCGAAAAAAGCAGAGCCCACTTTTCAGTTGTGACAGAACTCCGGTCCAATCGCGGAGAATCTCGACCGTCAAGCGGGGCCGCCGAAACCAAACGCGCAGCGTCAAATGCCGAATTTCCATCCGCGACAGCTGCAGAAGCCGCTTTACCGACGCGTACGGCATTTGTGATTTTGGAAAGCCTAATCGCCAAGGCAGACTGAACGCGCCCTCCAAAAGGGAGCGTCTAGTCCTTGTGGACGGTCCGTTCAAGACGAGGATTGGAGGAGTGGGCCGGGATTGTTTCTCGCTCGGCGTGAAGAAGATCGACGAGAAGGCGCGGCAGCAGAAGAATGTCCGCAATGTGCGGAGTTGCAAAGCCGCTCGCCGCTGGAGGTAGTGCGGAGCCCCCGACGAACCACAGTCGGACTTCAAGACGTGGACCATCAACGCCCGTCGAACGTCCGCCTTGAGCTTCGGCTTCGCCGTCTTGCGGGAGCCGTCTGCATTTCGTTTGACTCCACGCCGAGTGGCGATTTCCATGGTGTGTTTGCTGAAAGAAAAGCGGTGAAAACGTTTGAAATTCATGAGCGCAGAGAAGCGTGGAGCGAACACCATCTTCCCTACAAATTCGAATCGCCTTCTCCCAGCGGCAGAAAAAACTCTCAGTCGGGTCGGCAAACCCAACAGCCCATAGCGCAGGAGGCGGCGAACGACGAACCGCAAGCAAAAGAACGCGCTCAAGCGACGAGCCAGCCACTCATTGCCCACTACCACTAGTTGACCTGTGCAGAGGATGGAAGAGAGTTGTGCGTGTGCTCTAACGAGTGACCTCTTGTAAAAGCGCGCGCAATCGCAAAACGACTCTACGCACAGGGTAACGCGTCGGTCTTTCATCACAACCTGCGCTGCAGTTTTAAACACCGCCGATCGGCCGGCGAGCTGAACGCAAGCAAAGCGTTTGCCTTCACAAATTCTTTGCTGTTTTGTCCCCCTAATCAACTTCTTTCGATCCGTTCTAAGATCTCAAGCATTCAAGCAAGTCGTCTATTGATCGCAATACAAACAAACAATAAGCCGTGTTTATCCACGTACCCGTTCACTCGGAATATCACAAGAAGGAAGCGACTGCTCATCGAATCTCGTTGTGGACGGCCTCGTGCAGACGGCGTAGATCGGGGCGGGAGAACTCCTCGAAGCTGCGGCAGGTCGTGTGTTCGTAGAAGCAGCCCGAGCGGACGTGGTCGTTGAAGGCGAGGCTCAGCACTTCGATGGCCGCCCGACTGCTCTTCCTGCAACGAGCGGGCGGTCAGCACAAAAGGGAAGAACTTGCCGGAGCAGGAGCTTCAGCCACTGGTTGATGCGGAAGCGGGCCGGCGGGAACACGTGGCGGTAGAGAGCGCCCGGCACGACGCTCGGGTGGACGCTCGCCAGTCGCAGCTTCGAGTCGGCCGCTCGCTCGGCCTCGTGCCGGAAGTAGAGGCTCGCGAGCGGCTTCGCGTCGCAGTTCGACTTGTAGCCGTTCGAGTGGCGGCGAAAGGCGCGAGCTGCAAAGAGTGAGTAAACAGAAGGAATGGGCGAAAGCGAGTACCCGGATCGCCATCGAGGAACGCCCGCAGGTCGCCGAAGCGCAGCGTGGTCGACGAGACGGCGATCACCTTTGGGGCCGCCCGCGGACTCCGCTCCAGGAACGACCGCAGCACGTCGAGCATCAGGCCGTGCGCGAGAACGTTCACCGTGAAGTGCGGGTCGACGGCCTTCGGCTCCCCGAGCGGCGGGTGGAGCATCACGCCCGCGTTGAAGACCGTAAGGTCCACGTGCTCGAAGCGGCGCTGGAAGTCGTTGAGCGCCGCGTGCACCTGATTCGGGACGAGCAGGTCGCACTTGAACAGATGGAGGCGCTTCCAGTCCTTGAGAAAACTCAGCCGCGGCCGCCGCAGCCCGAAGATCGCCACCTCGAAGCCGAACTCGAACATCAGCCGAAAGATTTCCGTCCCGATGGTCCCGTCCGCACCTGTCATCACCGCCACCCGCCGCTGCTGAGGGTGTGTTTGCGGAGCAGTGACGATCGACTCCACTCGTCCACCCGCAGCTACAGCGGCCTGAGAGGAGTGAGTGACAGGCTGGTCGAAGGGGACTCACATGTCGCAGAAGACGTCCAGGAAGAACTCCACCGCGCAGGGGTAGGCGGCGTACGCGTGGACGAGCGGCACGACTGTCCAATCCTTCATAGAGCAGCTTCGAGAGCTCCTCCCCGTTTGAGGACATCATGTGGATGGCGACCAGCAGCATGAATTGATTCAGCGATGCGTACTCCACCGCGTCGCCCGTCCGCGTCCGCTCTCGAATGCAGCAGAAGAACTCGGAGAGCTTCGACTCGGCGTCCTCGTCCCGCATCATCTGTTGGTTCAGCGGGAGGAGGTTCGGGCAGGCGAGGATGACCGCAAGGACGAGCTTCAGCATGCGGACGTTGTCGCCCGTCTCGTCGGTGAGGAAGCGGATGTACTCGTGGGCGGGCTCGTTGGTCACCTTCAGCAGGTTGTTCGTGGAGAGGGCGCAGATCAGCAGCACCACCCGGTCCTTGCTGCAGGTGGCCGCTTTCCTGAACGCAGGTGGGTTGGGGAGAAAGAAATAATGGGCGTACTTTTGAAGGAGATCGCTGAATCGCTTCCGAATTCGATTGAGCAGCTCTTTGTTGGCCGGCTTGTTCAGGAAGGCGCCCAACGAGCTCCGGTTCTCCATCAGGCGCGAGATGAGGGCGTTCACGAACACCCGGTCGGCCACGAGGTTCTTCGCGCACAACACGTGGAGGCAAATGCGAAAGCGGGCGTCCATCCGCAGCGACGTCTTCAGGAAGCTCTCCGCAGCACGGGGTCCAGCCGCAGCAACTAAAGGCGAGGATGGGAGTGAATGGAGAAAGAAGGGAGCGCGCACCGAGGTCACGGTCTCGAGGCGCCGCTTCGTGAACGCCGCGTCCTCGCCCAGCAGCCGCAGCGAGACGACGCGCTCGACCACCGCCTCCAAACACGTCGGCTGGTTCATCACCACCTGAACGCACGAGAGAAGATAAAAGAACCATGAAAACGAGGAGAACGCACTCCTTTGAGGATCTGCCGGCCGTTCGCGTGTTGCATGAGGACCACAGCGACGTCCTCCGCTCGGAAGAACTGCGGCAGGAAGAAGCAGACGAAGGAGGTGATCCACGTGACTTCTTCCCGCAACGCCTCTACGTCGAACGACTCGAAGGACTCGCTTGCCGTCGGCGGACTGTCCGCTGAAAGCACGACTTGAGACGAAGAAGTGGGCGAAACCGAACCTTTCTTCAAAAAGTGTGCCCCGATCACGACCGCCCGCTGTTTGGGCGACAGCTGGGCGTAGTCGCCGGTCGGGAGCTTGCCGTCTCCTCGCTGGATGTCCGCGAATTGTGCCCGCAGCTCCTCGTACTCCAGCCGCAACCACGAAAGACAGTCGCCGGCCGACGGACAGGCGAGCAGGCGAGCACGAAGTCGCCCCTAAACGGTTGGATGCACTCGAAGATGGTGGATGAAGGAGCATACCAACGGTCCAGCTGTCTGGCTGTCGCTCGTCTCGACCTTCACCTTCGAAACGAGCGTGCGGTACATGAGGAACGGAAAGAACGGGCGGAGTTCGTCCGCTCCGAAGGACTCCAGCGATTGGGCGAACGATCCGTCCCGCAGGGCCGCGAAGATTTCATTGTTTTGGCTGCCTGTACTCGACTGTTGTGCCATTAGAACGGTGGAGATCTACGAAAGAAATTCGCCAAAAATCTGCTCCCTTGCGACGGCGAGGCGGAAGGCGAAAAAGCCAAGCGAAGATTGACGCGCGATGATGAGAATTCTTTGACGAGCAATTCCTGTGAATTCCGTGGATTTCCTTGCTCATTACTCAATTGTTTCTGTTCAGCTCTGCGAGTCACACGATGATCGCCAGCGGGGACAAAAAGGAGCTGCGCGAGAAGCACGCGGATTTGGTCGAATTCCTGCGCAACAACCTGCCGGACGGGGCAAAGAAGCTGGTCGTCGAGACGCCCGCCCTGATGCACTTCCAGGACGAGAGCGGCCGCCTGCCGATCCACTGGGCGGCCACGGGCGGCTGTCTGCCGTTCGTCGAGCTCGCCATCTCGCAGGAGCCTGAGTTGGCGGCCAAGAGCGACGATGCGGGTGAGTTTCCGCCTTCCTCTCGTCCATTTCACTTTCTGCTTTCAGGCTGGACTCCGTTGATGATCGCCGTGTCGGCCGGCCGCTTCGACGTCGCCCGCTTCCTGCTCACTCGGACGGAGTGCGACGTGAACCACCAGGAGTTCTCTTCTGCTCGTTGATTTCTGCCCGCCGTTCAGGAACAACAACGGACAAGTGTCGCTGCACTACGCGTGCTCGAAGAACAACGCCAAGATCACGAAGCTGCTGCTGGAGAACGGGGCGGAGGTGAACGTGGCCGACAAGTACGGGAACACGCCGCTCCATCGGGCCGCCTCCCAAGGGCACATGGAAGTGCTCCAGCTGCTCTGCGCCCAGCCGGGCATTCGCGTCGACCTGCCCGACCGCGAGGGCAACACGCCGCTCCAGTTGGCCGTCGAGGACCTGCACGAGAGCGCCGCCATCTTCCCCCGCGCGCCACGGGGCGGACGTCAACCGGCAGAACAAAGCGGAGAAGTCGCCGCTCGATTTGGTCCAAAACGCCACGCTCAAGAAGCTCAAGGACGCGGCCGCTGACCGTTGAATCCTCTTCCCCCTTTGTTGTTGTTCTGTATTCCATTCGGTCCCTTTTCACACTAAACAACCGACGATGAGCAGTGCGTGGTTGCGTTGAGGAAAAGGAATATGCAAGCCAAACAGAACGCGCCTCTCGATGCAAATTCCCTCCGATCCGAAAGCTCGTGAACGAGGATAAGCGAACGGCTGGTGCAGACATTCGATGGGGAGCCCCCTTCGCGAGCAGTCGGCTCTTATTTCTGCAGCGATGGTCGGTGAGTCCCTTCCGCCTTCCGCTCTCGTCCAATTTCGCTCGTCGTTCAGAACTGGCGGAAGCGATCGCGGTGGTGATTAACCTGATCCGCCAGCTGTTCGACATCTTCAAGCGGCTCGTGGACGGGATCGTGAACGGGCCGAGCGGCTTCAAGGACAAGGGCGAGGTGTTGAGTGCGCCCAAAGCGTCCAAGGTGAGCGGCTGTCTTCTTCCGTCCACTCACTCCCGCTTGCGGGACGGGGCGGCCAGCGGAACGCCGCCGCCCATCTCGAAGCCGGCGGGCGCCGACTTCGTGCACGCCAACCGCCGCGACCCGCAGTACCAGACGCTCGCGATGCTCGGCAACGAGGACGTCTTCCAGAAGAAGGACAAGTGATCCCCTCGACTCGCCTCTTGTTCCGAAGGAATAAACGCCTTCTTCCCATCCACTTTCCGGCTTCTTTGTGTTTGGCGAGGGAATCAATCGTTGTTTTGATCGCTGCAGAATGGTGATAATCAGCCCCCGATTGCAGGCGAGATTGCCGACCTCCAATCCCTTCGTTTCGTTGAAATTCATTCACTTTCCCGTTGCATTCGATTAGCGCGTTTATTTCTGCACCCAGACAGTGAACAACAACAGCAAGGGGAAACAAGGCAGAATTCACTGAAGATCGCAAACGGGGATCAGCTCCATGCCCTCGTACACGCTCGGGAAGAACTTCTTCTGCAGGTCGGCTTTCGACTTCTCGCTCTCGTCCAGGACTTGCTTTCGTCGTTTGTTGGCGGCGACCGCTTGGCGCAGCGTCTTCTCGACCGCGACGCCCTCTCGGAGTTTGCGGGCGGCCATGAACGCCTGGCGTTGAAGCGAGTCCGTCGCGCTGCAAACGGAAGAACACGTGAGCAGTGGAGAAAGGCGAAACGAACCGAAACATGTGCCGTTCGACTTTGATGCGAATGAGTGGGGAATTGTCGACGTCGTGCGACTTCTTCGATCGAATGACCACAACGCCGTCTTCTTCGCCTTCCGCCGGGTTCAGGATGGGCGACACGAGCACGACGTCCTTCGCATCGATCGCCACTTTCTCCCACATCTTCGCTTGCACATTGCAGCGAACGAACGAGTGAGCGGTGGGCGAGAAGTCATCTTCGAGGACTTCCGCGTAGAGTTGAGGAGAGCGCATCATGATGTTGATCTGAAATCCACACACGAGGACTGTAAAAAGCGTTGGAGAAGGACGAACCTTGGGGCCGACGTCCGCACCGCCCAGCTTCTCTTTGCTCCACTGCTCCTGCTGCGGCTTGTACACGTGGAGAGTCTTCGGATCCTCCTCGTCGATCACGAACATCTCCCGGCCGTCGTCGCTCATGTGCGTGTAGAACGAGTTCTCCACTCCCTCGGGCAGTTCGGCCGTGTGCTCGACGTTCGCCTCGGGCTTGTCGATGTCCACACGAAGGAAGACGAAGCCGTCGAAGCCCTGCAGCACGGTTCGCTTCACGTCCACCTCCCGCCCGTTGATCTCCGTCAGGACGAACGTCGGCACTCCGTGCGGATCTTCGAAGAGGCGAGTGTAGTCGTAGAGGTCGGCGCTCGCGTCGAGGCGGAGGAGGAGCACCTCGCCGCCGCCGTCCTCGTGGCACGTAGAAGCGACGATCGTAGTCGAATTCACGACCACGTAGGTCATGACGGTGGACTCGAACGGTTTCAGAGGCTTCATGATCCTGCAAGCGACTGTTGGAAAAAACAAAAAGGAGAAAGCATACGTTTGTTCGTTCCGCGTGAGGTCCACAATGAGCAGGTGGTGCCCGGTAGTGAACACGTACAAGTAGCGGCCATCCGTCGAGACTGTGTACTGGTCCAAAATCTGGAATACGCACCATTGAATTGCAAGAATGAAGGGTCAAGAACATACCTCGTGCATGTCGTAAACGAAGGAGTTCTTCGAGCCTTGCCGCTTGTGATCGGGCTGTGCGATGACCACCGCCGTCTGTTTCGGCTTCTTCACGGCCAGGTGGTATCGGGGGCTAAGGACGGCCGTCTTCCAGCACTTCGCGCAGCCGCACAGCTGTTTGGACGAGAGCTGGACAATCGGAGAGTTCGCGGAAGTCATTTTCGATCGGCGACGCGAAGATCGGTGGCCCGCTTCGGCCGTGCTCCCGCAGAAAACAACGGCGGAATTAGAGAGGACTGAAGACAAAATGAGGATGCGGATGGAATAGCGCGAAATGCCCGAAATCAACTGGCGTAAGCGACCGCCGCTTTGGTGCCGAAATCCTCCACAAATTCGCGGCCTCCGCCGTCTGCTGCCGCCCGACTGCTTCGACTTCTCGGCCGTCGGGGACACGCGGCGCCTCGAATTCCAGTGCGTCGATTTGAAGACGCGAGTCGTCGAATTTGTGGGTTCGTTGGCGATCGACCGGCACCCCGTCGGCGGCGTCCACTTCCACGACCAGGTTCCGACGACTCGCGTCGGACATTTTCGGCGACCAAAGAAATTCGAAGGAGATGGATGGTTATTGAAGGGAGACGAGCGAAATTCACAAGAAAGCGGTGAGAAAACGGATGCTCCCGAGCGGGAGGAAGAAGGCGGCGGAAAGAAAACGATGAAAAACGCGGAGAGCGGCCGGCAGCCAGCAGCCGGAGCGTGGCATTTCGCCAAGCGGACGGACGGACATTCCGGTCGGGAAAACGAAAAGGCGCTTTTGGTCGTTTAGCACACCAACACTTGTTTTAACTGGCAGTCATCGTGCTTTTTTACTCACACTAACCTCCCCCGTGTGTCTCTCGCCCTCCCCTCACCTCCAATCGAATCTAAAACAAACTGTTTATTTCACTTGTTCAAAGGACAACACGAGAGAAAAGGCTCATTAGAACGGCGGCTCCCACTGCTGCTCGACGGGCACCGCGCGGCGGGACTTGCGGGAGCGGGCGGCCGGCGACTTGGGCGCCGCGGTGTGCGTCGAGCGCTCCGAGCGGCCGACGACCGTCCGCAGCGACGGCGGCGCCTCTCCGACGCCCTCCGTCGGGTACGTCAAGCCGGAATCGGCGAGTGGACGACAAGCAGCAGCCGATTGATCGTCGCGTTCAGCTCAAATTCGAGCCCGCGGAGGACACGATCCTCCGCGCGCTGCCGTCGATCGAGCACGAGGCCAAACTGACCGCCCGCTCCTTCCGCGGATCGCCGCTCTCCAAATAAACAGCTGGATCGAGCAGTTGATCGGAAAATTTGTCGTAGAGTTGTCCCTTCTCACTGCTACCACTTCTTCCTTTCAATCTCTTCATCGTTCTTCCTTACTTGAAGAATGAAGCCTCTAATCATCGCTCTCCTCGTCTCGCTCGTGGTCGTGCTGGCGGAGGAGTCGAAGAAGTGCCGCGAAAGTGAGTCCTTCTTTGCTCTTCCACCAATCCGCCAGCAGACTTCAGCCAAAAGGACGTCTACAGCACGTACCTGATGGACGGCGCGTTCCTCGGCTGCTGCACGGACGCGTGCTGCGAGCAGAGCTGCCTGCAGCGCGGCGTGGTCGTCCTCAAGGAACTCAAGAGCACGGAGAGGGCGGGCAAGCTGGGCGACCCGAAGGAGTGCCTCTGCAAGTGCCTCCACTACCCGCTCTACGTGGACGCGGACGGAGCCGACTGCATCCCGCCCAAGCCGGAGCATTAGTTTGTTGAATAAACGGATGGAGAGTGGACTGGTGCGAGGTGGTCTTGGTTTTTACGGAATGAAAATGTGAGCGGCGGCGGCTGCTCTACTGGCAACAGGGATCCCTCGGGTACGAACAGCGGAGTGAATGACTAATTGCTTGTGTATAAGAGAACGCGGTTTATTCCAACAAGCAACAGTAAACAGTCGGCCATTCTTCCGCTTCCTTCGCTGATCACAGGACGTGGATTCCCCGGCGGCCAAGACGCCCGCGGTCAGCAGCGACGCCTGAAAGCAATGAAGAGAATTGAGCGCACTCAATCGAACTCACGATTGCGGTCGACCGCCGAAGCGGCCAGCAGGGCGGACTGGACGCCGGCGGCGGGAAGCACGTGGGCGACGAACTCCTCAAAGGTCAACTCGCCGCCCACGACTTCTCGCAGCCGCCTACCCAGTTCTACCGCGTCCTCCTTCACGAACACGTGAACGAAGGCCCGCCGGTCGGCCGAAGACGGGAGCTCCGCGCGGGGCATCCGAGCGGATTAGAGGGGCGGCGGGAGGTCGGCGAGCTGCGCGCTGTCGGGCGAGTGGGTGCGCACGACGAGAAGCCGGGCGGTCGGTTCTTCGCTCCAGCCGTCCAGCAGGGAACTTCCAAACTGCTGGCGGCACCGAACGGTGGGCGGGATGAGCAAAAGACGATCGAAAAAGAGCTCACGTGTTCGAGGTCGAAATAGATGGCCGTCGGATTCTTCTCCAACTGCCGCCAGACAGCGTGCGGCGAGATCTGATCGGCGGGCGGTTGCACGAAAGCGGGAGTCGGCAGCCGTTCGAAGTCCCTCGCTTCGTCCTCTTGCCTGTGCACGTAACGATGTTTCGTCCGCTCGTGCACCCGCCGGTCATTCGTCCGCTTGAAGCGCGAACTGCAGCGGCGGCAGGGGTAGCGACCGGCGGACGAGTGAGTGCGGAGGTGGGCGGCGCGGACCTGCGGCGCGAACTCCACGCGGCATTTCGGGCAGGTCCACTAGAAACAATCAAGCGATGAAGCGGTTAGATGAGCGCCTAGTCGAGTGTACCTTATTCTTCGGCTCCTCATCGTCCTCGACTGAGTTGCCCTGCAATCAGGATCAAATGAAAGCAATAGATGCAGGGCTTACCGCTGTGTGTTGACCCCACCGCTCCCAGTACTTCCATTTGGTTGTTGCGCGAAAGAACTCGTGGACGAGGCGCTCGTGCTCATTCCGCCGGTTCGCCTTCGCGTACCTCGCGCCGCACTCTGCGCAGGCGAAAGAACCGCCCGTCGAGTGGGCGCTCTCGTGTCGCCGCAAATTCGACGCCTTCACCTCCAGGCCGCATCGTTGGCAGACCGCCTGCAAGGGGAACTGATTGTGAGAAGAGGAGGTGATGAAATCACTCACCTTTCGCTCGTTGCGGCCGGGCAGATGGGCGTGGGACTCGCCGGTCGCCGGAGATCCCGCGGCCGTCGATTGGGAGCGGGTGGCGGGCGGCATTGCGGGAGTGAAGTGGAAAGAGTGTGGCGGTCTGAAATCGAAACGAGCACGAAAGTCGCGTCCCCGTTCGAAATGTTCGCGCGGCCGCCAGACTGCCGCCGTTTTCTCTTCGCTGGACGCGTGCGCGGCCTTTCGGCTGCTCGATTGAAATCGCGCGCAAATCGCTCCTCCGCTCAATTCGGGTCTGGGAAACGGCGGGACGATTGGGGCGCCATTCACTTAGTTGGATCTTACTCGCTCGATGCGGGGGAGATCGACGAACATGGATTGCGAAAGGCAAGGCACGCGGACAAAGGATGGGCAACGCGGCCGAAAAGCGACGATTGCCCGACTGGGTGGCCGTTCGGCGAGAAGCCGACGATCCGTTGTAATCCGTGGGCAGGCGGTAGCGACGACCGCCCCTCTTTCGACTATTTCGCCGCTTTTCACGCCCTTCGCCGAACGGAGATTTCGGCGACGAACGGGCCCCGCCGCCGCTCTTTTTTCGTTTGGCGGCTCTCGATCACGGCGTTCGGGGACGCGGCCGCGAGACGGCCGGGTGGCGATGTCGAAACCCACACGGACATTCCGTCGACCGCATAGATCGGCAGCAGATGTGTGCGCGCATCCAAAAGCAACAGAAATGAGTCATCGACCCTTTCGTTCTCCGAAGCCGAGTGCCGAGTAGCTAGCCAGAAGAAGACACTACCCTTCCTTCCTATTGACCGCCTACAGTGAATAAACATTCAATGGCCCCGACCGTAGTTCTTATTGCTTCAGATCAGCGAACGAACGATCCAAAGACCACGTGTTTATTCCGCAAGAGTGGAGCGAGTGGACGGTCACATCGAACACCGCGACTGGCTCGAATCCGTGGACTGCTTGGGGCGTGGTTGGGGCACGAGGGCGGTTGGCGGCGGGAACTCCAGCTGGACGCAGAAGACGAGCGAGTCCTCCGGTTGGCTCAAGGCGCGCAGTTCGTCCGCCGACACGTGGTGCCCGAAGGAGAGCCGCTCGCGCCAGTGGCCGCCGCCCTCGAACAGAACGGTCGAGATCCCTGCAGCAAGAAGGCGATCGACTTGTGGGCAATCCGAAGAACTCACTTCTTTTGGCCGTCCGCCGTCGCCCGTCCGCGCTCTCGGCCCAGAGCGCGTAGTCGAGGAGGAGCTCGGCGGGCGGCTCGCCCGCTTGGCGGCCGCAGTGCGCGACGAGCAGCTGGAGTTTCTCGCGCTCGCCGTGGGCGTTCGGCCGGGCGAGGCGGGAGAACTGCAGGCGGAAGGCGACGTTGCCCTGCGCGCACGCGACGAACTCGCCGCTCTCCCAGTCGCCCACCGCGAGCAGCTTCCGCTCGACGCCGCCCAGCGGCCAGCGGAAGGCGGTGGGGGTGATGACGGCGGGCAGTTCGGTGCGGACTTCGAACCGCTCGGCCGTGCAGCAGACGGCGATCCCGTCCGCGCGGAGGAGGCGCGCGAGCAGGGCGGGCGGCACCTCGAAGTCCGCACTTCGATTCACGTCCCACTCGATCGATTGGACTGCAAGCAGCGGAGTGATGAGAGGAAAAGAATGCTCTAAATGGCCTCACCGCCCAACTCCAGCCGCTCCTCGTCGCTTTCGATCCACGCGCTCACTCGGAGGCCCGCCGATCGACCGTCCGCCTCGACAGACAGCGACCGCACGGACACGCGGCAGTCGGGGCCCTTTGGCGACAGCTGGACGAAGTGGGCGGCCGTCGCGGAGGGCCCACTTCTGAACGGCGGGCTGCACCAACAGTCGCCCGGCTGTGCGGCGTGGAAGCGAGCGGCGAAGTCGGAAAGCGGCCAGCGGAAGACGGCCGCCATCGCGCGGCAAGGGGCGGTGGAAGGAGTGCCGAGCGTTGCGGACAGACGCTTGCGAATGGCTGCTGGTCGGTGGCCTTTGCATCAACTGTGCAACAAGATCGCTTTGCGCTCGTCTCCTGCTCACTTTCGATCGCTGCCGGCCGCCAAACTCCAGCTCGTCCTGTCCGATGGCCCCCGCAGACGGCGAGATCGACTTCAGCGAGCCCGCCTTCAACGGCGCCTTCGTGGGGATGCGCGAGAAGATGGTCGTGGAGCCGCGCGTCCCCGCATCGACCCGAAGCACTGGCGGCGCGAGCGGGCGATCGTCTACATCGCGAACATGACCAACGCCCGGCAGTACCTCAAGGTTCGTCCTCCCCTCTCTCTCGTTCATTCTTCTGCTGCAGGTGCGCACGCGCTGCCTCGACCTGTTCCAAGTGCCGCCCGTGGAGTCGCTGGAGCCCGGCCAGTCGGTGGCCCTCGAGATCCTCGTCGTGTCGGCGGACTTCGGCGACCGGCAGCCCGAGCTCGTCGTCTACCACTCGCGGGAGGGCGGCAAGAACGTCGTGGAGAAGGCCGAAGGTCTGTTGGATCCCCCGCCCGCCCACTCACTCCCGCTGCAGGCCGGCACGTGATCGAAGTCGTGATGGACCACGAGGAGGACGAGCCGCCACTCGTCACGTGGGGCCCCTCGAAGCCCAAGTCGGAGTCCCGCTCGCGCTCCCGCTCCCGCTCGAAGGCGTCGACGCCGAAGCCGAGCGGCCGCAAGACGCCCAAAGCGGAAACCCCCGGCAAGAAGTCCAAGATGTTCGGCGTTTTCTGAGGCGGAATAAACGAGTGCTGTCAGCTGTTTATTCGGTGGAATGCGGAGTGGATGCAGCGGTCACTCCAAATCGATCAGAACGATGTGCCGGTTCGCGAGTTCCATCGGCGTCCGTCGTTTGCGGTCGCCAACAGGAACCTGCGGTTTCGCCGAACTCGTTCGTGCGAGGTCGGGTGGAGGCGAAGAGCGGCGAGCAGTGGGCGCGGGCTGAACACCTGCACTTGGAGGATTAATCGAAACAGCCGTCCATCTTCAATGAACTCACCTTGCGGTTGAATGGGGTGCTTCCGCGGCCGTCCGCGTCCCCGCTTCGTCCCGTTGTTCTCCTTCGTCGTCGTCGTTCGCACTTCGGGCTTCTTTTTTTGTGGAGCTTCGGGGGTCGTCCAACCGGCCGTTTCTCCTTTGGCGGCTTCTCCGCTTCCGTTCTGCTCAACGCGGCCTTTTGCTGGAGCAACAGACGACGGACGAGGTTGGCGAACGACATTCATGCGAGCGAAATAACGGGGAATCGTGCGCTCGCTCACTACTGCCGAGCGAGCACTGCGCAATTAACGATGCGATCTCCCACGGGTGACTCGAAGAGTTTATTGCTTGGTTCACACTACAACCTCAAGAGAAAAAATCGGCCTTCTCCTTGGCGGCCGCCTTCGTCCGCTTGTGCTTCTCGTGCTCCGTGAAGCGGCACACGAACTGCTGTCGGACGTACAGGACGACGTCCACGATCATCGCGATCACGACGGCGATCGCCGCCAGCAGCAGGAGGCCGACGACCACTGGAAGCAGGCGAGTGAGTGGGCGGAGGCGGGCGGGACTCACCGAAGCGGCCGATGTCGTGCGAGCGGACGCCCGAGTGGTGCTGCACGAGGCGCTCGTAGGTGCGCCGCTCGACGATCAGCAGAGTCATCTGCCAGACGAGCGGGAATGAGCGAGCAGCGGGGCGGAGAACTCACCTCGTAGAGCGAGAGCGCGCAGCAGACGAGGGCGAGCAGCTTGAAGGCGGCCCGACTGGTGACTTGCGGCCGCGCCCACTGGCCGAGCGGCTTCAACACGCACGCGGCAGATCTCGCAGCGCGTGGTCATCGGGTGTGGCAACGCTCGTGGATCCCGCCCATCTGCACGAAACAAGTCAGTAGAAAAATGAAACGGGCTTACGGGGCCGTCGCACACGCACGGATGGACGAGGACGCCCGTCTCCGACTGGCAAATGCGGCACACGGCCGCCTGGCTGCACGACGAGCGGACGGGCAACG
>JAMPIO010000524.1:0-26393 GCA_024699865.1 Aphelenchoides fujianensis | reverse complement strand
TCGTTCGCTCATGTGTTCACGTGGCCGTTGCTCGCAGCTCCATTTGCGGCTGCCTCCTGCACGTCGTACCGTTGGTGGTGGAGGTAGAGCGGCGAGATAGCCGAGTAGAAGCCGAAGAACTCGCGGCGGATCTCCGGGAAGACAAAGAGGAAAATGTAGGGCTGCGTGACGGTGGAGAGCTCCCAGCACACGTCGTAGAGGACCATCCAGAAGTGGATGTCCGTCTCGATCCACCGGTTGTTGCCCGCCCAGAAGAACATGTAGAAGAGCACGCCGACTGCGTCGATCACTAAAGACAGCAGTGAGGTGGGAGGAAAGGTAAGAACGCACTCTGATCGATAAGGTTGATGAGCGAGAGGTCCAGCTCGTCCACGATCTTTCGGTGTTGCGTGACGGCGGCTGGAACAAACGACGCAAGTGAGCGGCTGTTTGATGGGGTTTGCAGAGAAATAGGTGTGATTCGAATGCCTGGCTGCAATCAGCCAAGAGAGCACCGCCCATCCCTTACGATCAATCCGCACTCGCACTCACATCCCCGCCGTGCACTCGGAGCGCGCACTTCGATCCGCAAGTAGGGCTGATCGCCGTCGCCGCGCGCGCCGCGCACCCACTCGACGCCCGGCAGTTCGAGGAGGCCCGAGCGACCGAGATCGTTTAGCACTCCGGCTCGTGGGCGTTCCCGGCTCTTCATGCACTTCCGGAAGCGGTACTGGAGCACGCAAATGGTCAGGCAGTTGAAGATGAACACGATGGGCACGTAGAAGAAGGCTTCCAGCAGCATGTCCACTGTGTCGTAGAGATCTTGGACCTGAACGGCGATGAGTGCCAGCGGAAGGAAAACTTGCTGTTGGGTCGATGAACACCGTGGCCGCCGTGTCCCCCAAGAATTTGCTCCCGCAGCACCGGTTGACCATCGGCAGGATCCAAAGCAGCGGGACGAGCCACGTGAGCCAGAACATCGTCCATTTTGTGAAGTGAGTGCACATCTGCAACGCCAATAAGAATTGAGAGCAGAGGACGAACCCAAGCGTAGTATTGAGGGAAAACGACGAGGATCATGTGGTCGAAGTTGAAGAAGAAACCGCAGCAAATCGTCGCGTACGAGAGGTACCTAAACGCTAAGGGATTGCTCGGTCATCTCTTATGCAGAACTAACCATTCACTAGCGTTGATTATCGTGGCGAGGGGCTAAAAGCAAGCACGACAATCAAAGCAGCACCTCCGCGGCCTACCGCCCCGTAGCCAACAAAGTCCCGCACCAGCCAGTGATCGCACAGCATCGACGGGAGGTACTTGAGCAGAATGCGCGACAAATTGGCCAAGATGTCCACCACAAACGAGGACAAGAAGAGGACGTTGAAGGTGTTAGCGTGCAGAGCGGGCCTCTTCGCAATGAACCAAATCATGCAGAGGGCGAGCACGACGGTCAGCGAGTTGAACACGAGCCGGAAGACGACGAGCGCCCACTCGCTCGGCCCGGCGACACAAACCGACTCCAAATCCTGCTCCAGCGTTCGATTCGACGACATTCTGCTGTCCGGTCAATCGGTTGGCCAAGGAAAGACGGTCGCTTCTCCCTCGCTCATCCCCGAGTGCCCTCTCTTCCGTTGAGTCTTTGCTGCTGGTTGCCGAATGCCCGCCGATTTCTTCCGCCCTTGTGGGCGAACTCAAAGCCGTCGCGCCCACGTGAATATTCGATTGGGCGGAGTTTCTGTCTGTTCATTTCTTTTGTTCCTTGTTGCAGGTGGAAAAGAGGATGCTACAGTGAAAAATGAACAGAAGGAATGAGGAATTCGACTGACAAATGGAGCGCCCACGTGCGTCTTCATCAAACGCACACTCGCATTGGAGAGGCACTTCATTTCGATTCAATGGCTTCGTCCCGAATCCTCACGATAAATACAATAAGACACTTCGGTACAACGTTTGCCTCGCTTGCAAGGACAGGACAAACGAAGAAGTGAGTCGGTAGCTAACAGGAGCCATTGCACGGCCTGATCAGCTCTTGCGGTCGAAATGGAAGCTCGGAGTCGACCTTGGCGACGTTAATCGACCGCCCCGCCGCGATCAGGCGGATAAACGCTTTTTCTTTTGCCCAGCGCTCCAGCAGACCGACGGCGTCTCGATTGCACTAGCCGGCCGCCGCTTCTTCCGCAAATTCGCGTCCTTCTCTCGCGTGTGTCGCCGAATTGCGGCGAATTCCCGCCCCCGTTGCGATTCATCTGTTGGCATTGCTCTCGCTTCTCGTGCGTCCCGTTGGCCGCTCGCGCGCTCGCTTTCCTCCTGCTCAACTTTCGCTCCCGCGGATTGCTCGTTGCGCTCTCGCGTAGACTCTGGATCGAGTAAACAACGGGAGAAAGCGTCCGCTCGGTCTCGGGTCCACTCCGAAGCAATCACTCGGTGCGCGCGCGACGGGCAGAACCCACAAATTCGAACGTCGATCACATTCGTTTTTTCGCTTGCAGCACCGCCTCTTACTCGAGAGGAACGACTCGCGGGACCTCGCTTGTTTTTTACCGCTCGTTGTTGCCGTAAACAACTCGTGCAAACAAAGCGAGCCGCGTCCTTTCATTCCTGCACACGAACAGCGCGTGATTCCTGCAGTAAACAGGAGCGAAATTTCCGAGGGCGTTCGTCGAAAATCGATAGCCGCCGCGAACGCCGCGGCTGTTCGTTCGGCGAGGA
The DNA here is from genome assembly GCA_024699865.1 of Aphelenchoides fujianensis. Lineage (NCBI taxonomy): Eukaryota > Metazoa > Nematoda > Chromadorea > Rhabditida > Aphelenchoididae > Aphelenchoides > Aphelenchoides fujianensis. The sequence continues at coordinate 23,708 of JAMPIO010000524.1, read as the reverse complement.
CGCTCCAGCTGTTTTTTCCGTCCGCTTGCGTTCAAGGACGCTTATCGATCGTCGCGCATTCCATCGCTTGATTGAAGGTTTCAAGGGCACGTGAACAAAGGATGCAGCCCTACTCGTACGGGCACTCGTGGAAGCCGCCGTGAGTTCCCGCTTCTTCCGATTGTTTACGCCTGTTTGTTTGTGTTTAGTCCGACCTACCAAGACCCCTACGGCCTCTACAATGGAGGATTGAACGCGTACGCAGGATCATGGCTGGAATCGCCGACCGCCGGCCCTTCGGGCGGCTTCTTCCGCCAACCGCCGGCGGCGACTCGACCGCGATCCCAGGCCGCCGCCCCGCACTTCCGTCCGCCGTCCGGGCCGCCCGCTCGCTTCGGGCAGCCGGTGCAACGGCCGATGAAGTCGAACTACAAGCAGCCCGCACAGAAGGCGACGGTCCTTCCGTTGTACCCGCCCGTCCTCCTGCCGCAGCCGCTCGTCCGCTCGGCGCTGCCTCTGCCTTTTCGCTACGATCGGTTCCTTTCGCCGCCTCCGCAGAAGCCGGCCGGCTACGCGCCGAAGGCCCCGTTCTTCAACTCGCCGCCGAAACACCTGCAGTCGGCCTTCCAGCCGCCCATCTTCCAGCCGGATGCCCGGCCGTTCTTCGGCGCGCAAGCCGCCGCTCCGATGCACACGCCCAATCCGTCGATGCCCGAGAACTTCAAGCCCTGCCGCGGCGACTGCCCGCCCGGTGCGGACGGCAACCCGAAGAGCGGAATCACGATCAACGTTCACACCTTCGCCACGCGCTGCACGATCGAGTGGTTCCTTCCGCACTTCGGTTAGTTCCCCCGCTTGCTTTCGTTCATTTCTCCTGTTTGTTCAGAACAACGAGGCCTGTTCGTGGACGTCTGTCTGTACCAGGGCGTCGAGGAAACGGTGACGGAGGGCGGCGTCCCGCTGCAGAAGATCTCGTGGATGCCCCTCGAGCGGCGGACGCACAACCTGGGCAGCCGCTGGGAGGAATTCGCGCTCCGGCCGGGCGGCGAGTACCGCGTCGTCGTGCACGTGCTGACCGTCAACGGCAACGTGGTGATCGACGAGAATCAGCGGGATTTCCGTGCAGGTAAGCGCTGAACATCCCTCAATCCCTCTGATCATCTCCGCCTCGTTCCAGTGTACTCCCAGCAACAATTGGAAGAGCTGCTCGGCCTCGCCACCAACGTCGTCGGCTTCAAGCCCAAGAAGCAGTTCCACGTTCTCTACCGCTGCAAACCGTCGGCGTACTTCGACGAGGAGCTGCGCTACGGCGGCGGATTCATGCGGCCCTATCGGAAGTCCACCACCGGCCATCCCGCCTCTCCGATCAACGCCAGCCTCAAGGGCCTCTTCTTCTCCGCTCGACTGCTCAAAGGCGGCCACCTCCCGTCCGTGTCCTGCTTCGGCGACACCCGCTTCACCATCGAGGCCGCTCGTTTGTTGGATCCGAGCCGCGTCAACTTCTACTTTGCGGGTTCGTCATCCTTTCTTTCCATTGCACCTCACCTTGTTTGTTTGCAGACTTCTACTGCATTTCGGAAGCGCACTACGCGACGGTGGTCGTTTGTCTCAAGGGTTCTCCGCAGGACCTCTTCTGCCGGCAGCACGCGCTTCCGCTCAATCCGCACGACAATCCGTTCCTGATCGCCTACGACCCGTTCGGCTACGGCCAACATCTCGAGTTTCGCTACAACGGCGCGAAGGGCGTGAATCTGGAGATCCTCTACGCGGCGCCCGTCCCGCTCGATCCGCGCGCGCTGCATCGCGTCGTGGCCGTTCGCGCGGGCACTTCCGATCTGCGAGGTGCGTTCGTTCACTCTGCGCTTGTACCGGTCGATTGGTTCAGGCAAGAAAAACAACAAAAACTGCACCACGTGCAACACACCGGCCGACTTGGCGTACTGGAACGTCCAACCGCAGGAGGAGTCCTTCGCGTCGACCTCCTCCGCCGTCCAGCCGGTCAAGCCGAAGCGCAAACGTTCGCGGCAGTCGGACGCGACGGAGCAGCCGGCCGGGGAGCGGAAGCGAGCGAATCCGCCCGCCCAACAGCCGAAGCCGGCGGATGCGAGCGGGCCGAAGGCGGCCGTTCAGCCCGTGCAGAGCGGCGTCTCGAAGGCGGCGGAGGCGCCGAAAGAAGCCGCGAATCCGAAGGACGCAGCCGTCGACCAGCCGCAACAACCCGCAACGCAAACGCCGGCCGAACCGACGGAATCCGGATCGAAGGACGACGACGACGACGAGATCGTCTTCCTCTGCGAAATGCCCGCCAGCCGGCCACTCGATGCGAGCAAAACGGTGAAGCCGGAGGTCGCGCCGACGGCTTCCGCTGCTCCGGCGGTCATTCCGACCGCTCCGCCCGTCGTGCCCGACATCTCGGCCGATTCGAACGCTCCGCCGGTTGTCGAGGCGACCGTCCAGCCGGTTGTCCCCGCGTTGATCTCAGCAGACGTCCCGTCGGTCGTCCCCGAGGATCCGCAGAGAACGCCGGACGTTTCTTCTGCTCCGATCGTCCCAACCACGCCCGCTCTCGGCTCCGCTCCTCCGGCGGCCCTCCCGCTCGCTCCGCCCGTCGTCCTGCCCGTGGAGCCGCCCACCGCGTAGTCGACCGGAGCGCAGCGAACGACGAGCCTCTACGCAGCCACCGAACTCACCATTTTTCTCTTCGAACAAGCGGGATCCCCATTAGTGACTTCTTCCTGTTCTCTTTGTATCTCGATTATGCATTTCCTATTGCCATTTTTACCGCTTTTATCGTTTAACTTCCGTTCGTCTCGAGTTATCACGGATAGCGAACCGTTTAGCGTGTTTCTTTTGTAATTTTTGATTGAATAAACCACGAGGTCTCCCTTAATTTCTGCATTATGTCCACCACTCGTCGGTTAAAAGGGGAGGCCGATGGAAATGGAGCGATTAAAAACTTGGCGATACCACTTCGAAATTTATTCACTATGCGGTACGATCTATTGGGAACGATGGGGAGAATTCACTGGTGGGGAGCGGAGGGCGGCAAATTGGTGCAGTTTCAACAACCGAGACGTTTTCCGAAGAGATCGGCGGAAATTCGGGTGGGATTGGGGGAAGCTTTGGATCAAGAGATTGATCGGAAGGAAGGGAAGGGGAACTGCTGGCCGTACGAACATTCGAATTGAAATCAAAAGCCCAATGGGAGGTGCCCAGAGAATCCTCGGCGCAAATTCCTGCCGTTCGATCGTCGCTTATTGCTTTTGTTCGGTGGGAGTGAGCGGAAGACTACGGGCTCTGTGGAATCTGGAGCGTTTAAGTGAACAAGGACGACAGAAAGGCGGTAGAGGGAAGGAAGCAGCAAAGACCATGCACTCATTCAGGAGAAGACGGCAGATACGATCGAACTGGAAGGGAAGCTCTTTCGCGGGTTCGCATCAAGGCGGCGATCATTGGAGGAGGTCTTTCGTGACCATTTTCGTGATGATCACGTCGGAGATGGAGTCGCCCACCGTCTCCGGTTCGTGCACTTGGTAGACCTGAAGCAACGAACAGGCAGAAAGAATGGAGGGACAGCAGGAAGAAGACGAACCTTCTTGATCAGGTGGAAGTTGGCGACCTCCTTGAGGTTGTCGATCGAAGTGGGCGTTCCGTCCACCTTCTTCACGATTTTGCTCATCTTGGAGCCCTTCTCGTCGTCGAAAACCGCGACGATCAGCACCTTGCTGTTCTCCGCGATCCCGAACATGTTCAGCGAATCGGAGATCTGAACAGAAGCATTCACTAAACGAATTGAATGGAAGGAACAAACGTTTCGAGTGGGTGACAGCGAGTAGATGAGTTCGGCCGAGAGGGTTCGAGTGAACATCCTGCAAAACAGAGGATGGATTCGGAAATGTCTGGGGAACTCACCGATTGTGTGCCGCCTGATGGACGGCGCGGTTGGCGGCGGCGAGCAGCACGAAAGGCTCCAGCACCTAAAACGAGAGAAATCGAAAGAATTCGAATGGAATCCACGCACCAGCTCGGCGCGAATCATCGCGGCGTCGATCTTCCCGCTCCGCAGCATTTCGCGCAACTCCACCGCGTTCTTCACGTCCTGGAAGAGACAAACGCGCAGGAATCGCCGCTGCGTTTCGTCGTACGGGTCGGGCTGCAGTTCGTAGAGATGGGAGCGGTCTTTCGTCATCGCTGCCGAGCGAGGAGATCTGAAAGAATGCGGCCATTGCTGAAGGGGGGAACACGTGGAAATTCGAGCGAACAGATGGGCACGCGAGGAGGAGGATTGTGCCCGAAAAAGCTCGTGAATAAACAATCCCGATGAGGGCAGTGAGTTTTTGGCAAAGCCGCAGCATAAACAAAGCGGGCGGGCGGATGGATGGGCGGATGGAAAAGAAATCAGCCGACCGCATCGGCCGCTCCACTCCGCAACTTTCTCATCGACGATTCACGCGGCCGACGAAACGGACGGATGGCCGCGCGCATTCGGAGTGGAGGGCGGGAATAAAACGAAGAAGAAGAAGACGATGGAGGGAAGAAGGAGGAAGTTTGTTTGTCCTCGCCGCTTTGAACCATTCGCAAACTTCCTCCTTCTTCTTTCTCGTCCGTCTTTCTTGTTGCTCGTCATCCCGAGCGGCCGCCTGCTCATCACGAAGCCGAACGAACAGATGGGAGGCGGAAATCCCGACGCAAAAAATCGAAATGTCGCCCGCCGGCTCGCAGCGGGCGACCGACGGCGAACGAAAGCCGAAAGAAAGAAGTGTTCCTCGAATTCGACGAGCAGAAATGGACGGCCCAATTGCTTCCGCGAAAATTGCAAGCAGGCGGGCAGCTCGAGGTTGTTGCTTCGGCAACCTCCCGCTCCAGCCTCGAAGCGAACAATGGCCGTTTGCAAAACAAATGAGGACGCCGCTTTCCGCCGGAAGTCGTCGGCCGGGAACTCGCGGCTTCTTTACAACGGCCGGCATTAAACTCAACGCAACGCTAAATCGGAATTGGAAGGCACGAGATGAAACGAGGAGTTCGCTGCAGAAGCGAGCGTTGCAAACAGCTGCCTCAAAGCGAACGAAACGATGCAACGCAAAAGAAAAACGTAACGGGAAGAAGGACTGGGATCAGCTCTCAACGTTCACATTCTTCTTCGAACTTGAACCTCTGGAACGAATTCATCGATCCAAATCCAATTATCCGCCCACGTGCACGTGTAAATTCGGCATTTTCTTCGTTGCCCTCGTCTTCCGCACACTTCGTTCCAAGCGAATGGAATCGATTGGTGGGCGCACTCGCGAGCGGATCGTTGGGCACTCCGCTCACGTGTTTCGCCTTCCACTCACGACGGCCTCGAGCCAGCGGATTTCGGCCGCCATCCGTCGATCGACCGCAAGCGATCACGGCGATCCACTCACTTGTTCTTTAGATTCCACTCGGCATGCGGCGATCAGATGGCCGCCGGCTGATCGGACGACCGCGAAGGCGAGCGGCCGGCGGCTGTCGGGGAGCGGCGGCCGTCTTTTGGTCGCCGCCGCCCGTTCTCGTGGAAACGGCCGGCTGGCTGCCGTCCATGTGATCGAAAGCAGGGAGTTTTTTTCTTTGTTGCTTTTTGTTGTGCCGAATTTCAGGTCGCTTTCGTCCACGCGATCGATGAGAACGAGTAATTTGCGCTCTTTGCCGCTCGCTTCTGCTCGCTGAACGCCGCTCAATCGGCGATTTCGAACGATGACTCACGCACGGCGGTCTCGATTCCTCGAATTGATTCGATTTCTACTCCGTTAATTGGGGGCGCAATCATCACACGATCCTTAGGGTTCCAAAGCGGTGCAATCGACGGTCGTTTCGGTTCGTCCACCTCCTTCCGTCGCTTCCGATCGCCTCGCGTAGTCTCCTGGCGCGGATCTGCGCGCTGCGCGTCGCCGAGCGTCCGGTCGCGTTCGAAACCTCCGAAATTCCATCTGAAATTTCAACGCGATGAGCGCGGGAACTCGCGCTGCGCGACGTCCGGCGGTCCACTCCAACGCCGGCCGGCGGCGCTCCGCGTTTTCTGCGCGTTTCCTCCCGTCCACTCGCGGCGATCGCGCGAGGAAAACGGAGCTCGAGTTTCGCGACGCCCGTTTTCCGACGGACCACCTCGCGCGCTTTCCGTCCTCGTCGCCCGCGGTGGAGGCGCGAATCCTCGATTTTGCGCGACGCCCGCAAGCCCCGCGTGGAGCAACGTTTTGGTTTTCGCGCACTTCGTTAACGCGTCGCCGCTCGTGGGCGTCCCGCTCGTCTCCTCCTCAAAACACTTGACGTCCATTAGCGCGACCGACAAGCCTCATTTGTTTCATTGCAAACCCTCCGAACAAAACGATCGACGCGTCTGTTCGACGTCGTCTGCGTGCAATCCGTTGTTCGCGGAGGACGTCGTTCGGTGCGCGGTTTTGTTCTTTCGCTCCGTTTGTTTCGATTCGGTTCGTAAACAAACAACAAACGTCGATCAGCGCGCATAATCGCGGCTGCTGCGTGGAGCTGGAAGCCCCCGGCCGCGTGCACGCGAATTGTTGGAGTTTCTTTTGGCCGTCCACCGGCGAGCCGCAAGGAAGGGGGCGGCTTCATGGACGAAAACAAGGGAAGACGGGCGACGTGCTCGACGTGCGTGAATCACGAGTGTGTTTCCGATCGGCGGTTGAAACCCCGGCGAGCGGCTGTCATTTCCCCCGTTTTGCAACGGTCGCTCGTTTGTTGTTGCTCGCGTGTTTGTGGCCGTAAACTTGCGGTCGAGCAGCGCGTGGGAATGCGCGAGCAAGACGCTCGCGAATTTGCAAACCAAACGCCGAACTTTTCGTTACGAACGGGCCGCCCGCAATTGGACGCGACGCGGCGAGCGGGGCGGCGGGACGATCGCGGCAGTCGGAGGTGCGGCGGCGGGACGATCGCGGCAGTCGGAGGTGCGGCGGCGGGCGCGGGTTTCTTTCCGCATAAGTGCGAGAGGTCTCCATCGTTCGTTCGTTCGTATTTGCGTTGATTGTCCGCCCGCCCGCCATCTTCCCGCAGCCACCCGCTCGCCCGTTTCGGAGGACTCCGCCGGCCGGCCGTCTGCTTGATTTTCCGCTTTCCGCCGCGCCCTCGCGGCCGGCTTTGTCTTTCGCTCGTCGCCGAATTCTTCGTCTCCGGCCGACCGCTCGCGATCGTCGGCAATCGTCGATTTGTTGCCTGAAAGATGTGGACGATTTCACTCGTTACTTCTCCAGAATTTCATCAAAATTACCCGCTCTTCCGCTTCATCCCGCCTGTTTACTCATTTCTGGCCAAATATTCACTCGAATCCACTCGAAATGACGTTCTTTCGAGTGCCTCCTCGTGTGAACGCGTTACTCCTCGTTTAGAGCATGTGCACCTTCTCTTCTTCGACGACCGCTTGTTCCACGCGTTCTTATCTCCGTTTGATTGCGGTCTGATTGACTCACGCGTCTTCGTCTTTGCTTTCTTGCGAACGTTCGTGTCCGCCATTCCGTTTGGTCTTTCGCCTTTTGCACACGTTTGCGGCCGCGTGGATCTCTTGCGTGTTGTTCGCCGGTGATTCATTCGATTCGAGACGAGAGCGGGCGGATTTCTGACCGTCCGCTTCGATTCGCCGGCCGCGTGTTCGTGAATTCTCGTGATTATCGATCGTTCCGTTCGCTAATCCGCCTGCTTTCAGCTTGATCGTCGTCGTTTGAATCGAGCCGACGGTCGTCGCCGCGTCCCGCTCGTCCCGCCCGCTTCGCTCGGCCACTCGCACGCGGATGCTGGGCGCCGCCCGTCGACAGCCGGGCACCGGCGGCATCAGCGCCTTCGGCGACCACAACCGACCGCCGATGCGGCCCGCCGACTCGAAGAAACGCCGCGAGCGGCCCGACAACGCGGGTTCGGCGCTGCTGACGAAGCAGGAGAACGAGTTCCTCTTCGAGATGCTCGGCGCCAACCGGATTTCGTTGGCCGCCGCTGTCGTCCAGCTGCTGCGCGCCTCCGGCGGCCTCTGGAACCACGAGCACGTGGGCGTCGTGTCGCTGGTGAAGGACTACGACCGCAAGGAGTACGCCCTCAAGCTCTACGACATCTACAGCGGCCTAATGTTGTGGGAACAGCCCCTGTGAGTCCCTTCTGCTTTTCATTGCTTTGATTATCGTCTTCTCGTTGCAGGTACAAAGGATTCCGCGCCAAGTCCTACAATCACTGCCGCAAGCTGCTCTCCTTCGAGTCCGACCGCTGCATCTACGGCCTGAACTTCTCCGACGACCAGGAAGCCGCCAACCTGAAGCTGCACCTGGAGAAGCGCTACGAGCAGGAGGCCAAGAGTGAGTTCTTTCGGTGCATCCGATCGATCGTCTGATTGCTCCCGCTTCAGCCCAAAAACCGGGCCAGCCGTTGCCGCAAAGCGGACCGCCGCAGCCGACGCCCAACCGCGGGCCGCCGGTCGCCGCCCACCCGCAGAAGGTCCAGTCGCCGGGCATCACGGACGTCGGCTCCGTTCCGCACGTGCCGATCAGTGCGGCGGCCGCGAAGAAGAACGCGAAGCCGGCGAAGGAGCAGAAGAACAAAAAGAAGCCGAAGATCCGCAAGGAGGACATCGGCCATCCCACGAACTTCACGTGAGTCCCTCTCGAATCCAGTTCGTTCTATTCGCCGCTCCGTTCAGACACAAAGTGCACGTCGGATGGGACGTGGAGAGTGGCTTTTGCCAGGAGGTGCACTCGGACACGCCGCTGGACGAGAACGTCAAGCGACTGCTGCAAGCGGCCGGTCAGGATCCCGCCCGAATGACCCAAGAGGACCTCGTCTTTGCTCGCAAGTTCATCAGCAACTACGAGCCGCCGCCGGGCAACAACACGCCCTTCTCGTCGTCCTCCACGTCGTCGCTGGGATCGGGCGCCGGCACCGTCAATCCGTACGCCGCGTCGTCGACGTTGCGGCGAAACGGCGGCGGCTACGCGCAGCAGCCGGCCTTCCAGCCCGTCCCGCCGATGAACGTGACGCCGCAGCGGGGCGCCGGCTATTCGATGATGAGCGGCGCTCATCCGCCGCCGATGGCCCACGCGTCGCCCGACCCGCCGCCCGCGCCCGCTCGCGGCACGTCGATGGCGGCGCCCGCCCACCAGCAGCAGTCGCGCGGCCCGCCGCCCTCCCGGCCGCCGCCCATGGACCTGCCGCGGCAGACGGCGTACGCGGAGTCGAGAGGAGCGGTGAGTTCTTTCGATAGTTTCCGTTGAGTGATCCTCCGAATTGCAGCCCCAATACGACCGTCGCGGACCCCCGCACCAGGGCGGCTACGCGGACCAAAGCCACCTGCCGCCGCCCCCGCCGCCGATGCCGCAGAGCGCGTCCGCGCAGCAGCAGAATCGACCCGGTCCCCCGCCGCCGCCTCCTCCGCCGCCACCGCCGTCCAGCAACTCGAGTGGACCGCCGCCCGCGCCCCCGCCGCCGCCCGCCTCGTCGGCCAAGCCGGCGCCCATGGCCGCCAACGCGCCTCCGCCGCCTCCGCCGCCGCCGCCCGCCGGAGGACCGGCCGCCTCCGCCCTGCCGGCCGCCAACGACGGCCGCTCCAACCTGCTCGCGCAAATCCAGGCGGGCACGAAGCTCAAACACGTGGCGCCGCCGCCCGAACGCTCGCCGTTGGGCAGCGTCGTCGGTGGGGCGAAGACGGGCGACTCGCGCGGCCAAATGATGGAGCAGATCAAGCAGGGCGCCCAACTGAAACACGTGAGTTCTCTGCACATCTCCCCTTCATCTCGATCGTTCGTTGCAGGTCGACCACTCCGAAGCCGACAACCGCAAATCGAAGTCGGACGTGCAGGAGATCGGCGGCATCGCCGGCGCGTTGGCGCGCGCCCTCGAAGAGCGCCGGAAGAACATCAACAACACTGACGGTTCGTCCACTTCTCCTTCTTCTTTCAACCGTTTCTCTCGTTCAGATTCCGACGACTCAGAGACGAACGACTCGGACTGGTCGGACGACTGAGCGGCGGCCGCGTGTGTGTGCAGGAAGAAGAAGGAAGGAACATACTCATTTGTTGTCCGTCGTGTGTAGAGCTGTGAAAAGACGTCTATTCTCTCTCCGTTTGTCCCCCGCCCGCCCCGTCACGAGTTTCTTTTCGATGCGTTCTGTTCGCTCATCCCCCCATTTGTACGTGAATAAACGGCGTGCTTCTGTTCGCCGTGGGGGGTTGGGTAGTTGATCGAACGAAAGGAATGTGAAGGGCTGAAGGATGGCACGATTTGGTTTCAACGACAGAACGATCGTCCAAATCGAGCGGATGAAGATCGAGTATACAGACTGTTGACTGCTCGCAACGATAAGGAGATTCGTTCGCTCTGCTGGTGGCCGAAAAATCGATACGCGAACACTTCGCCGCGTTCCGGATCGCGCTCGACGGCGTCCATCGCAAAGGCCGAGTGTTTGGCGCCTGATCCTCCGCTCGTCGACCGGATTCCTCCCAATCGAATGGACGCGAAGCAGAAGCGAACGGCCTACTCGGACGCGGACGACGAGCGGCTTCTGCGATACGTCCTCAAGTCCGTCCTTTCCGTCCACTTCCTCCTTTCATCCGATTTCTTGCAGGCGAATCGAAGCGGGCACGAAGTCCGAAGCCACAGGGGTTCCGTTCTGGCAACAATTCCTCGTGGAGCTCAAGCACGAGTGCGATGGACGCCCCGAGCTGGAGCCGCTGCGCGAGCGATGGGCCAAACGGCAGCCGTCGGGGATCGAGTCGCAGTGAGTTCCTGCCTTCTTCTCGTTTCCTTCCACTCGTTCCTTCTTTCCAGCTTCCGGCGCATCGTTCGAGAGCGACTCCACGAACCGCAGTTCGCCTTCCTCTCCCTGCACGAAGTGAAGCAGCTCCTGAAGCACTTCAACGTCAAGTACGATCGATCGCAGTACGAAGTGTGAGTTCCATTCGTTCTCCTTTCTTTCTTTCACCCGTGACTTTAGGCTGTCCGAACGGTATGGAGTTCGATTCATCTATAACGCGGCCCGAGAGTTCGACCGGACCGAGCCGAGCGGGCGCCGGGAACCAATCACGGTCGACGACGAGTGATTCGACAGACGAAGTGCCTCACTGATGATCTCCGCTCACTCCTTTGCTTCCCTTGATTCCTTTTCTCTGTTTAAACGATCGCGGGTTCCTTTCTGTTGTACTCTTCCGTTCTCCAGCTGTACACAATAAACCGCTCGAAATTCACGTGTTTAATCGAACGAGAACAAATGGGCGTAGAAGTAGACGTTTGTTTCGGTTAATCGAAGAAGAAAGGCGGGCATTCGATTGGATTCACGTTCGTTTACAACAGGAGGACCGAGATCACGAGTGGTGGGCGTCGAACGATTGCTAGAGGGAGGAAATGGACGAGTAATCGGGCGATCGATCGATGGAAGGCGGCTATTTACACACGTGCACTTCGGTGACGTTCCGGCACGTCTGGCACACGACCTCGCAACACCATTGGAATTTGCAATTGCACTTGAAGACCTCCTCCTTCTCGTACGAGTCGTAGCCCCGCCCGCAGCAGAGCAGGTCGCAGGAGTCCGGGCCGGTCGTGTCCTTCCGGCAAACAGCGAACGATCAACAATTGAAAGGAGAGAACTGACCGGCACTGCCGCCCACGCGTCCCGCTCGTTCCCTGCTGTCGATCTTCGATGCAATAGTCGGGCGAGTCGTCCAGAAAGACGAGTTCGCTCAACGAGCGCGTCTTCTTCTTGACGGGATTCCGCTTCTCCGGCTGCTCCTCGAATTGCATGTTGCCGCGGGAGTTGATCTAAAAAAGGGATGAGTGAGGAGTGTCCAACGAAGAGAACCCACTTGAATTCGGCGAGCCGTTCGATACTTCGTGTTCAGGACGTTGCCGACCTCGCGGATGGGCGGCAGCTGCATCCAGCAGGTCTTCAGGTTGCACGAGCCGCTCACGCCGTGACACTTGCACTTCGGATTGGTGTGTCGTTTGAGGATCTGCGAAAGATAGGAATGAACGGAGGAGTGTTTGGTTGAACGCACCTTCCGCCCGACCTCGTTGTTCCAGCGGTTCATCAGCGAGCGGCCGTGGGTTTCCGAGCGCTTCACGTTCTCCTCCTTCTCGCGCACGTCGATGAAGTCGCGCGCGAACTGGTAGCCGTACTCCAGGTTGTCGCCGCAACCGCCCCACGTCCACTCGTCCTTCATGTTCTGCGGTTTGGGCGCCTCGGAGCACCTGCAGCCGATCGATTCGATTGGTGGGTGGGTGGGCGAACAAACCCGCAAGATTTGAGCATCCCCAGCCGACAACGACGCCCCACCTCGTGCGTTACGCCCGCCGACATGATCGCGTAGGCTGAACGGGGAATTACGGAAGATATCAAAGGAGGAAAGAAGTACTGAAAGCGGCTTCTCGAGTGCCGAACTTGTGGACCGGACCAATGAGTCCCGAGTCGGGCGGCGTGGAGCAGTTCCAGCGATTCGAGCGGAACTGGTGCTCGCATTCCTGCAACCAACGATTCTTGATGCCCCTGTTCGATCTGTGGAGCTCACCCGAATGGCTTCCCGTGCCCCACTGCCGACGGCCGGCATGTGGTCCTTGAAGAGCTCGCAGATCTTCGCCTGGCCGGGCGACAGGCCCTGCAGCTCCAAGCAGGGCGGCGGGCGGACGGCGCTGCTCGCCAGCAGGTTCGATGCGGACAGTTGGGCCATCGACGACCTGAAGCACGAATGAAGAAGAGCCTCGAGTGCTCTCGCTCACCACCAAGCGACGTCGACGAAGGCGCGCGTGTTCGTGAGCACGCACAGCAGGACGATCCAAACAGCCGCCATCGCCGTTGGATTCCGCATCGTGGCCGAACGCAAGCAGAGAGGATCAACTACAAACGAGCGGGAATGGAGGGGATCAAAACAGGCGAGTTGCACGCGAAAAATCGCCCAAAAGCGGCGGCGTGTCCGCACTCGGCTCGGCGATGAGCACAAGACGATGGAAGGCGGGGGCGGGGGGATTAGTCGACCGACCGAACGGATGGACGAGCGGGCAGGCGAGCGGCGCGGAGATTTGGATCAGGGGGACCATGGGGAAGAAGCGGCGCGCCTCAAAGAAGCCGCGCGGAATTTCCGTACGGTGCGCGCGGCGCGGGGATGAGTCGATTCGAGCGGCGCTTGACAAAAGGCGGGAGATCTCGACGAACTTTCCCCAAACACGCACCAAAAGACGGCGAGTGCAGTGGCCGGTGGGTCCTCGCATTCGCTTGTTGCTCGTTGATAAGAACGACGAGTGGGGGCTCGAGCAAGCGAGCGAGCGGGCGGGCATTTCGGTGAGTGAGTGTCCACTCCTTTCCGCTTTCGTTCCACCTCCTCGCCGCTCCTCGCCCGCTTATCAAGCCGTCGGTCAATCGGCGACGGGGTCGACCGCCCGTCCACGCGTGCACGTGATCGAAAGGAAGAAGACGCTCGAAATGGATCGAAATCTTCGCCAATTCGACTAAAAAGAAGGCCGCGGGAAGCCGACGGGCGACCGGCCGTCCGCGAAACAAAGGCGGGCGGCCGGTCGGCCCGAAGGTGAGCGGAAAACAAACTCGCTCATCGTCCTTTCCGGAAGACCAACGCGTATTGTTTGTGCCTTCTTCTTCTTGGTTGGTTGCCAAGAACGGAGGGAGGAACAAAGGGAAGGGAGTGGATCGAAAGATCACTTCGTTCAATACGAATGAGAGCGTTTGGTCACTCCCAAAGGCCACCTTTGAGCTGCCGCTCGTTTTGTTTCCAATTTCCGAAATGGACGTCGCATTTCCGCTCGAATTCACCCGTTTGGCTGGAGTTTCGAGTGCAAAGAGCACACCTTTCCGACTGCGGACCACTCGCAACGGCAAGCGGCGATAATTGGCGGGATTGCGGAGATCGAGGAATGCTAATCGACTCCGCGAAGCCACTCACTTTCCGGCTATTCATGGCACAAAGGAGGAGAGGCGGAGGTGTCTGCTCAGCACGCATGCGAACATCGAACAAGAGACGAGCACCCGGCATCGAAGCAACAGAACGAACGCAGGAATAAAATGCAGAAACGATTAACTGGACGGCTCAACTCGCAACGAGCAGCAGCAGCAATTGACGTTGGAAGAAATGAGTTGGGGAGGAAGGCAGGGGATTGAAGGCAGCAGGCCGGCATGAAGGAGAGGGGGAACGATAATGGCCGCTCTGTCCACTTTTGTTTTCCGACCGGTCGGCCGTCGGCGGGAGCGGCGGGCGGGCCGAAGCGGCGAGTCATTAACTCCAGGGCCGCCGGCAGCAGCGAATTTTGTATTCCGAGGGGCCGCAATCGACGGCCAACCGGGCGGCGGCAATTTGGGGCCGAAAGTTGCGATTCGCCGATTTATTTCGGGCCGCCGGAATTCGCCGCTTCTTTCGGCACAAGCAGAGGGGTACTTCGAATAGAAAGGAAGGGAAAGAGGCGTGTAATGAGCGGCAATCGATGCGGAAAGCGGCAAGGAGCCGCAAAGATGGCCGCCGCATTGTGCAACGCGCCCGACGGTCAAGCCGCACAGCGAGCGAGCGGTCGACCGCCGAGTGGTGTGAATTGCACTCGTTTGAACTCCAAAACGAACGCCGCTCGCCCATGCGCAGCGTGAGACTCGCGGCCGCCGGACGAGGTCAAACGGCGCGGCGGATGAAAGCGATGCGAACGAGTGGGAAGCGAGGAGTGATTGCGGACTGGAGGATGCCGCCCGTTACCGCAAAGGCTTGAAGATGATTTGAATGCAACAAACAGAGCAACATCGCCCGCAATTACCCCAAACGATAAGCACTCCGATTAACCCGCCGAATGGCGAGCGACTGCAGCGATCGGAGTGCCGAGTTGATCGCCGAACAAACGAGGCGGCCCACCGAGCGGCCGGATCGCCTCCGATCGATCGGCCGGTCGTAAATTTCGACCGGCGCCCGTCGACGTCCGTTGGGCTCGCCGCTTAGCGCGTGATTTATGGCCGAAACTCGGCCCGCCGATCCCGCGCCTTCGCCCTCCGACCGTCCGGCCGGCCGCCTCGAAGCGACGGGCGCCAATTAATTTGCTCCACCTCGCTTCGCCTCGCCTTCCACCTTCTGCCAACTGGAAGAGGATTGTGTTTCTGCCTCTCGGATGACCAAAACAACAAACAGAAATCATGTGCGGCCGGTTAATCACCGTCGAATCGCAGCGATTTGTTCTCGCCGGTGGATTGATCGCCTGCTTGTGTTCGAAAGAAGTGTTCGAGAAGGAACGAGCGGATGAATGAGTCACGATCCCGAATCTTCCCCGTCCTACGAGCAATCTTCGTTCTTGCTTTGTTTCTGCGGCTGATTTCCCATGCGAGCGGAACGTCGATGAAATCGGAGCCGACATGTTGAAAACAATTCGCATTCGTTTGCTCGCTTGTCGTCAGCATGAACAATCGGGGGAGAGCACGTACTGCTCATTATTGATGGCTCTCTTCGAAACAAGCAATGCGATTGGTCAAAGAAACAGAAAGCTAGCTCTTAAATACGATAGTTGCACCACAATTCACGTAGTTTTCTATGGAACACTCGCTTCGCTCCAGTCAATTGCTCGATGACATCAATCAAGCCCTCAAAGATCTCCGCCCATTCCGTCGATTGGAGGGCGCAATCGAGCGGAACCAACGACGGCGGTCCGCGGCTTCGTGGTCGAGCGAATCACGACAAAACCGCGCCGTCGGCCGGCAGGAGGGCGGGCCGCGAAACGAGGCGTTTGTGCCCATAATTCATGAGCTTTCGGTCTTCTCTTCGCCGCAAATGAACAAGCGGACTGGTGGATTGTTCTGCCGGAACAAAGGAGCGAGATTTCTTCCTTCTGCGGCCAGTGTGCGGGAATCCCGCCTTCACCGCCTTCCTTTGCGGTCAGAAGGTGCAATTGTTGGCCGCTTGAAACACGAACTCAAGCTTCTATTTTTAACTCACTTGGGGGTTGGCGTTTGCAACCTCACTTCCTTTCTTTGTGATTGCAGAAGAGTGGAAGTTCGCGTGGTCTTTCGGGCCGCATTGTTCGCGGAGTACTCACGATTGTCCTCCTTTCTCGTCGATCATGACGGCAAGCTATCGAAATGGGTTTGAAGTGCGCGAGATTTGTGAGTGAATGTTTTAGTGTTCCGTGCGCTCCCTGTACAATGCCCTTTCGTTTCGTTCTGCTGCATTCCTCAATTGGTTAATCGATAGCCCGCACCTTCTGTTTTCCGCAAATCGTCCGATCCAAAAGCCGAAGAAAAGGTCACGAATCCGTGCGCGCGGCCGGTGGTTTCCGGTCGTCTGGACGGACCACACGCGATGTTTCTCGTTTCTAATCAGTCGCGAGTAATCGGAAGCGAGCGGTACGGTAGTCGAGTAATCGGATGTGGTCGAGGGGAGGGGACTGTTCGAGCTAATGGAAACCAGCAGCAGGATTTCCGCTTGGAGTAGTTGCGGGGAGCTGGAAGATCAACGGCCCGTAGATCATTGCACGGCAGCCAGCTGTATTCGTTCGTAACCAAATTAGTCGAGTTTCACCCTTGTTTTCCGCAAGAGGAAGTGTTTTGGCCGTGAATGTCAACAGATTCGCGTGCTCGTCGCGAAGGTTCCAATTCCGCGGACGGCCGACGAGTGGGCGGCGATTTCGAAGGGGATCGCGTGCAGCCGACGAACTCCGCGTACCGACTGTTGTACCGTAAGCGATGAAAAGGTGTGTGTTGAACGACGGATTCCATTGCGGGCTGTTCGAAGAAGAGCCTCGACTCACGTGTTGGGCTTCCGGCCGCTCGCCGTCCACTTGTTCCTCATTCCTTCCCGGTTCCCACGTTCTTTGCGGTCGTCTCGTGGACAATCCGCGGAATGCGGCAACAAGAAGAGAAAGATGGGAGTATGGTAATCGCCTTTCGAAGATCACCGCCGCTCATTAGTTTCCGCGAGTTCTCCGTAGTCGTTTGCATAACGCCGGCATTAGCGTTCGTGTAGCAACGACGGAGAGCGGTCTCTGGAGTGCGGAAGTTCATGGGAGTGCGACCATCGGCGTATAATCAGATTGTTGTCGTTGTTTCCGCTCGCTCGACGGTCTTCTCGTTCGTTAAACTCTTCTGTCTAACGTCCTCAAGCGACAGTAAATCCAAATGATTGCCCTTTCTTTTCGCCCTTGGCCGTCCGCTTGGGCGGGTGTCAAAAACACGCGACGAGCGAGCGGATTGTTTTGTTTTGGCCCGTTCGTTTCGCGCATAATTCGGGCGCGTTGAACCAAATTTAATCCACGCGCCGCCCGTTTCGGCCGCCCAAACAAGCGATCCGTGAATTCGGCGAGTGAATTCGAAACGGTTTCGCTCAATTCGCGCTGGAATGCGGGCGGGCGGGCCGGGGATGCGAATTGGGCGCCGATGTCAAGCGGATGTCGGCCGGCGAGGCGGCGATGAAGTGACAAATTCGTTCGGGCGGAATGAGCAGACGGTTGAGCGAGTGGGTGAGTGGGAGAATGCGCGAGTGTCAATTGAACGAAGTGAACCCAGAATCCTCATTGCGACCGTTCGGTTCGTCTCGCCGTTCGCTTTCTTCCGTCCGCTCATGATCCTGCCGACCTTCCGCTCGCTCGCTTCCTTCCGTCCGGCCGTGATTTCCGCTGCCGTTGCGGACATCCGCCCGCCGCTTTGTTCTTCCGCCCGCCCGACGGCTTTCGAGACGCCCCGACGGAATACTTGAGCGGCGATGAAGGAAGCGGCGGCGCGGAGGTCGTGGACAAAGCGGACGGAAATTGGGGGCTCGTCGGCCGGGCGCGGGTGTTTCAAATTCGATAAGAACGCGCGGCCATTGACATCAGGCGACGAGAACACATTGAATACTCTTGTGTTGACCTCCTGTTCGTTTCGAGTCGCCCCCACGAACACAAACAAGCGTTTGCTTACCCGGTTTGTTTGCGTGTGGCCGTTCGCTTTCGCTTCGACTTGTTTGAGCTAAAGCTCGGACAAAGATCCTTCTCTCCGCCGATTGTTCTCTCGACTTTCAATCGCTTTGAATTGCGGCCGGAAATCTCCGTTCTGTTCAGCCGGCCGGCCGGTCGCTCGGCGTTCGTTCGAAATTCCACGCGGCTTCTCATTTCCGGCCGGCCGCCCACTCGACGCGCCGCGCGACCAACGAAGCGGCGGGTTGATGACACCGCCGCCGCCCGGGGCGCTCGGGAATGTTTGTCTTTTGGCCGCCCGCCCTTCGATTCGATCCAATTGGCAGGGGGAAAGTGGCGGAAAGCACGTCGTTTGCGGCCGATTGATCCGCGCGACCGCAATTCACTCCTCTCACTTCCGTCTTTTGTTTCGATTGACGTCCGTGTGGTCCTCCACTGACGGTAGCCTCATTTACCCCCCTGTTTTTCACTCCAAACATCTCGTTGCGGTTGTTCGAAGATCAATGGCCGTTCTCGGGTCCTTAACCTCGTTCCCGTTGCTGTTTGCATTTCGTTCAGGAGAGAAATCGGTTTACTTCGACGCAAATCGGAGCTCACGCCCGCCGCCCGGCCGCCTAATCGAATTCGTTGGGGTTTGTTCCGGTCGTGCCGTTCGCTGCGGCCGGTCGGTCGAGGGGAAGTGCGTCCATTCGGGCGGGTCGAAGGTCGTAAATGGCCGACCGGCGGCACTCGGCGCGGTTTGATGCGAGCAAATGAAATGGGCGTGTGTTGTTCGTTGGAATTATATTGGGGCGAACAAAGACGGCCGCAAGGGGGAAATTGGCCGAACACTCTCGTCTGATGGCCGCCGGAAGCCGTCGGGGGCGATGCGCGAAGAACAGTTGGCTTTTTGCACCCTCGAACGGCCGCCTCGAAACAAACAAACGATCCCCGCGATGCAATCCGTCTAGTTATTCACATTTTTATTGCTCTACTCCTTCTTTCGCTCGTTTTATTGCTTGTTTTGGAGCGAGAAGAGAGGAACTGACCGTGAGTAGACGCGATTATTCGCTCTCTTTTGTGCGCCGCGTAATCCCGACTGCCATTCAGACGGCGTTCTTTTGTTTCTCCGCGTCAATCCACCGTACCGCCCGTTCGTCCGCGCCGATCAGTCGGTCCAGTCCGCCGTTCTATTGAGGGGATGTCGAAATGAGGGCGGAAGTTTGAGGGATTCTTCGAATCCACGCGTGACGGCGAGGATTACCGCCTTCCCTCATCGTTTGGCAACTCAAAGGTTTCCGTGTACTTCTGTTTCTCCACCGCCGTTCCCCGAATTCGCCCCGCTTTCCCATCGTTCCGTTGCCAATCGGGTGCGTAATCAATTACGCCACCATTCACTCACTCATTCCTTCCTCTTGATAAGAAGCCGTGTTTCTCGAAAGAGCTTCTTAAACGGTGCGCTGCGGAGGGCTTCCGTTGTGCACTTGGAGTCTCCGATTCTTCTTCCGCTTCTCTCTGGAACTCTAAGGCTTCTGGGGTCAACGGAGAGCCGGAGATTTCTGCACCAAAATAATTAGCTGATCGACGTTCGTCATCCGTCTTTCTTTCTTTCTTCCGACCAGCTAGGACACACTTCCTCATTTCCAGACCTTCTTGTTGAAATAGCGGAACTCTTCACTTCCAATGAGCAATCGTCTGCCCCGCGCCGAGAACTCGTCTATGGGCGTCATCGAAGCGATTAGGAGACAAAACGACGGATGTCACCAGTCGCTTGTTGAATCCGAACGTCGATCGAGCTACCGGCCGGCAGGCGAGTGGGTGATTAAAGTATTCCACTCGATTGTTGCACGAGAGTTTCCGAGAGCTGCCAACAAGCGGCAAATGCCATAATTGCTCTGTTTTCGAGCAGAGATCGGTAGATTAGCCTCGTAACTGACGAAAGAAAGTAGAAATGTCATCCAGCTCTTCTCTCTCGTTCTTTCTGATTACTGTACCGTTTTCAACAATTGTTTGTGTGACTAACGGGCGAGAGAATCCTCACGACTTTCATCGTCGTGTTTTCCGCTCGATTGTCTGCGGAAATGAGCGAGAGGAGAACGGAACCGCTGGGTCTTCTTCTTCATTGGATTGCATCACGATTCCGTTTATCTGATTATTGTCGCTTTCATTCGTTTACTCACTCACTCACGCCGTTTTAATTGCGGATTGCTTCCACGAACGGCCGCTTCGATTGCGCACGCGGATTTCCCGCCTTGTAATCCGCGAGATTCAATTGTTTTCGTTCGACGTTCACTTTCATTCGGTCGGCCAGCCGAGTGCACTTTTGGGTGGCCGTGGATGAGTACGCGGTGCGATGTGGAGTACAAACGACCGCTTACCTTTTGACGTCAACAGTCGATTGCGCAGTCGGCTGAAGCTCCTTTTGGAGGCTTGCGACGAGCTCAGCGCCTCCGCTCGAACGGCAAGCCGCCTAATCGGCCGGCTGCTCGTCGACTACGCCGAGGGGATCGGCCGGGCGGACGAGAGGGCAAGCGGGTTGTCCGCGAAGCCGATCGCGTGCGTGGCCGCCGACGGAGCGGTGGGTTGATCGCGTGCAGACGTAAATTTTCGGCCCGCATTTCGTGTCCGTCGGGGTTGTCGGCCGTTTGTCCGTCGGTTTAAATCCCGACTGATTCTCGCTGTTCGCCTCGCACTCGTCAGATTGTTAGAGGTGTTCGAAGAAGTCGGCTGGATGAGGCCGTCGTTTAGCCCTTCGGTTTCCAATCGATTCCGAGAGGCGCGAGTGATGTGCGGGCTTCAGCACAAACAAATGGGTCTATAAAGAGAAGAGGCCGGTGGTTTGCTTCGAACTCTCACCCTCAACTCGCGGTCTTTCAACTTCCCACCCAACAATTTCCACTTGTTGTTTCCGTGAGTAATTGGCGGTCAGGTGGGTGGGATTTGTTTCGCGAAAGTGGCCGCCGGCTCCCACGGCCCCGGCGGCGGAACACGGCCGTTCTTCTCGTTTGTTCCGCGGTTCATCGGCAGTTGGCCGTTCCGCTTTTTCTCGCCTCATCCGTGCCCTCTCGAATGTCCGTTAGTTCTCCGATTTCCGCCTTCTTCTCACTCACTCACCCGAACGCGCCGCCTGTCAGCGGTTGATCGAGCGGGCGGGCGGGCGTTCGAACCCACGACTTTTTGCGGGCGTGTTTTCCACTTCCTCCTCCCGTTCCACTCGTCACTCAAACCAATTGCAGGTCGCCCAGATGTTGGACGATTCGATGGAGTTCGTGGACCGACTGGAGGACGGCGAGGAAGCGAGCTTTCGGGAACCGACCGTCTGGAAGGACTTCTTGTGGCGACGGCACGCCAACAGCTGCAATTTGATTCAGGTACGCGATCCCAATAACTGATTGCTCTTCATCGCTTGATTGCAGAAAGAATTCCCCGAGAAGGTCGACTGGGTCGAGTTCCAAGTGCTCTTCTCCTTCCTCTACGCGATCGTTTGGTTCTTTGCGATCGCCGGCAATCTCTGCGTGATCTACGTGGTCTCGTTGAAACAGGTGAGTTTCTTTTGAGAATGAAGGAGGTCGGCTGGAGATTACGACCGGTACTCATTCTCTCGACTAATAGAAAATAGAACTTGTGTGGTTAATCCACTCGGTTAATTTCCGCCGGCACACGAGAAGAGTGCAGAATCATTTAAACGATGAAGGAAGTGCGGGTATTTGGGGAATGTGCGGGGGACGGCCCCACAGGAATTACCCGCTTGTTAGCCGAGATTATCGGGCGTCGCTCGATCGAAATGTCGCGACTAATGGCCGAGAAATGACGACGTCTTGGATCCGGCCGCTCTCAATTGCTTTCGTTCTGTTGCCCGCAAAAAGCGGGCGGCACTTTCGATGACTCATCGCGCTGCCCGCCCGCTTTCCGTCCACTCCGTTCGTCGCGGCAAGGAAAAGATTGTCGGCAGACGAGAGAACGGAACGCGAAGAGAGGGCGTTCGCTTTTGGTCGGCGTCCCGTCGGCCATCCGCCTGCCCGACGGAAGGAGCGGCGAGCGACCGCCGACTCCCGCAACTTACACGCTGGCAGTGCCCTGATCAAGCATTGGGGGCACTCCCGAATCGGTCCGGCCATTGCACTGCGGCCGGGTAGCCGATTCGGGCGGGTCCCGCGGCCGGCCAGCTAATTTTTGCGTTTGGAGGCGGGCTCTTTAGGCCGCCTCCTCAACAATTTGTGGAGGAGGACAGCAAGGGAATGAGCGAAGCGGGAATGCCAACACGATCAGCGAGCAGCGCCCCGCAAAGCACGTTCCATTCGCCTCGATTCCTCCACATTCAACACATCGCTCTGGCTGTAATGCATCTCATTCGTTGCAAAGGTCGGCATCGCTTCTCGTTCTAACTCAAACAAGTCATGCGCCCCCGCTTCGCGGGGGCACCGACTTGACCGTGTCTATCGGATCAAACAAATACGCAGACTCCCGGACATCCACTTGACTTTTCTACTCAATGATGCGGCCTTTTCATCTCCTTCTAGCAAACGCTCATAGTCGTCTGCCGTTTTGGCCATCTATCGCCGCCAGACATCCGCTTGTCTACCCACCCACTCGCTTGCTTATCCGATTATCCACTCACGCGACTATTTCGCCTCTCCTCCCCGAACACAAAGCGATCGTCGCTCTCAAATCTCCGGCGGTCTGCCCCCTCGCCTGTCGTCCAGTCGTCGACATCCTCAGGCGCTCACTCGCTTGTTCATCCACCACCCGAACTTAGCAATCGATCGTTGCTCACTGCTCTGCCGCTCGCCTCTACAAACAGGCGACCATCAGCCCTCTTCTCCTCATAGACGAACCGATCGCCGTTCCCCGAATCTTTCGACCTTCTGCTTACTTTGCCGTCGTCCACTCGCCGGATTCCCGCCCGTCACGCAATCGCCCTACCGACTCGATCTCCCCTCGACTCGCCGATCCCTTCGACTCACCCGACCGCTCCGGACGCTCGCTTATTCGTCGACTGACTTCCTCCCGTCTTCATGCCGCTTTCCCTCTTCCCCATGCAAATTATTCCACCGACCGTTTATTTCTGTCCCCCATCGACGCCTCCTTCAACGCGCGTCCGTCTATTCGACTCCCCCATGGCTGCAGCCACCCGAACTCTCTGTATCCGTCCGACTCTACAACGGCATTGCAACGACCTCCCCTCCCCTCGCAAGCCACCGATCCACTCGACAGTCGACTCGCCACTTCCTCGCGACTCACCGACCGCCGTCGACGCGCGCCCAACAATCGACTGACTTCTTTCTGTCGACCTGCCGCTTTCTTCCTTTCCTCATGCAAATCGCCCGACGGCCCGTTTACCGTCACCCACCCGTCGACGCCCGCCTCTTCGACATCTGGCCCCCGCTCGCCCACCGAATAGCCGATCGCTTCGTCTGCTCCACGCCGGCATCACCATCATCTTAGTTCCACCCCGCACCAATCGACCCGCTCGCCGATCCACTCGCCCGCCCAGTTGCCCCCTCCTCCACTCACTTGACCGTCCCGGATGCCCGCACGTCCATCGACTGACGATTCCCGACAGAAATCGCTCATTTCCCCCACTCCTCGCCCTCACGCAAATTCCACTCATGCAAATCACCCGGTCGACTCGACTCACGCAAATTCGTCTCGTCGGTCGGTCGGCCGGTCGTATTTGCATCGTCGGTCGAGTCGCTCATTCCCCCGCGATTATCGCGGAGACAGTCGGCTGCACACACCTCAATCAAACAAACTATTCTCTCTTTTTTGTTTCTGACAACAAGGAGAAGCGCCCTTCTGTTCAGCGTTTCCATTCCCTCGCGCCCACAAGCAGCGGACAGCGGGGTCGTCTTCTTCCGGTGCTTCACCTCGGCCTCTCCGCCCTCTCG
>JAMPIO010000523.1:0-26524 GCA_024699865.1 Aphelenchoides fujianensis | reverse complement strand
CAGCGTCTCCGTGGGAGACCATGGACTGGGCGCACAAGAACAGAGAGTCCGCCTACAAAAAAGAAGTGGACTGGAAGGGGGGTGAAAGTAGCACAGAACTTGCCATGAATACCTTGCCGTCACTTCAATCGAGCCCGAGAGCTCAACTTGATTAGAAAGCATCGGCAGCTCCTTTCTGACGAGTCGGACCGCGCGGGAGGTGAGAACGCCACCGAGTGAAATCTCATCTGCAGCAAAAACGAAGGTCGTCATTATTAGAAAACCTAAATGCAAATGGGCGATTAAAAAGAGGTAAAGATAGAAAAGGCGAACAACAACCAAATGCGGAAAAGTGTCTGAGGCCGGACCAAAAAAAAAGAAGAACGCCATTGAAGGCGGAAATGATGAGCAGATCGACACCAGACACCAGCGGGCGGCCACCCGTCTGCTGCCCTGTTCGTTCGATCGTCCGGGCGATCCGTCAGCTAGCTCGCTTGCTCAGTGAGAAAAGCAAACGAAATATCAAAAATAGGCGCCGTTTGCCATTGCGCTCCGCAACCGATGTTTGGCAGCCCGGACACAGGAAAATTCAAGGATCGCCCACAAGTAGGAAGATGTTGGCATCAAAATTAAAGAAATGTCGCTTGGGGACGACGCCGATCGATATACAAAATACACATTGAACTGTTTAATGATCTCCGTTTTCCAGACAACGGATGGGCAAAAGAACAGTTGGAATGATGAAATTCGAAAGTGTCGCGAACAGGTGGCATCATCGACCGGTAGATAAATTGAAACATGTATTAGCAAAGACGGAATGGTGTGTAGAATGACAATGGGCTTCATACGGGCTATCTCTTTCAGTGTAAGGGGACCACGGGAAACACTGATCGTGCTTCTCCTTCTGCTTCCCGCCCAGCATTACCCGAGCAGGGCATGAGAAATGAATGCGGGTGTTGAATGTATCAGTAATTGACAAAAGGCCAACCACTGTCGACGAGCCAAGAAGGCAGACGACTACGTAATTTTGAAATGACATCTCCATTCGCTGTTATTTTGGCCAATTTGTCCGCTGAGCGTTCGCCTTCGTTGAAGCCGAGCGATCTTTGGTATGGACGCTGATCTCGAGCTTCCGGAAAAGTACACATCAAACTTCAGCAAAGCACGGAAATTTAATTGACTTCGATTTCCAGCGCTGTTTTATTTCTTGAGTGTAGCAGCAGAAAGTCGTTCTAGAAAAAAGCAATGCTTTGTTTTGGAAACAGCTCGAACGGTACTGTCTGACGCCCCCAAACGGCACCAGGTTAATTTCACATCCATTTCGCACAGTTGTTTACACACAAGCGCGAAATGAGGGGCCGCTTGCCATCGGTCCGCTTGCTCACCCACCGCCCGGTCGCCCATCTCGCTCCGCCCCTCCTCGCCGCCCCCTGCCCACTTTTCGTGCTGCTTTTCGCTTGAGTTTGACCCAAACATCTTTTTCCGTTTGCCTTCAGGGAGAAGGATGGACTACAGCTCAACCTACGCGCTGCGAGTCGCCCAGTCGACGCTTCATTGCGGCGGGCGGCGGGGGCGGGCCCGGGCGGTCGCCTGGGGAGGTGGGCTTCCGCCCAAACCCGCCCGCGGACCCGCTGCGGAAGCGCCGCGACGGCCCGTTCGATGTGTCGGCAAAGTTCGACAACGCGCGCTACTACGGAACTGCCGTATGTCCACTGACAGCGGGCCCCATCTTCCGGCAAGTCCGCACCGCCCACTCACTTTCTGTCTTGCTGCAGGTGAAGAAGGCCCTTCGCCGCCCAGTCACCCTTCTTCGCGCGCCTGTTCCGCCCGAGCAGTCGGAGCTCCTCGTGCGGGCGTCAAGGCGGTTGTCGTACGCGCGTTCCTTTTGTTCTTGTACCGGGGCCAGCTCGCCGACGTCCAGCCGCACGCGATCGACGTCCTGCCGCTGGCAATCGAGTTCGAAGTGGGCGACTTGAAGGCGAGTAACACACCTGCCGCTCTTCTACCCGTCTGCTTCCAGCACGGCCCTCGAGCGGCTCAAGTTCGGCACCTGCAGCTCACGGAACGTTTCGCCTCTGTGGCGTTGCCCAGCGGTACCCCGAGAAGTCGCTGCGACCTCCGTACGGCGGTCACGAGTTTGCCCGTCGGAATGCCACCACTCTCGCCCAGCTGCCCTGCCTTCGACACGTTCATGGAGGAGAACCCGAAGGTGCTCATCAAACTCTTCAAGTGAACGTGCAGTCCGAGACTGTGACTTCTGCCCTCTTCGCGACACGACCTCGGACGAGGAAGGACCGTCAGGTTCGAGTCCATGAACGCCCGCTTCAAGAAAATCGATCTTTCTTCTTACGATCTCATGTACGCTCTTCGCTTGATAAACAACGAACAACGCGGTTTCATCTCGATTCGTTGATTGAGAAGCGGCATGCGAAGTGGAACAACTCGAGTTTTCGGGTTATCCGCAAAATAATTACCTCTCGTTCACTCTCGAGTAGACGGCAGGCGGGGAAACGACAGGCAATCGAGCCGTTTTTTTGTTAAAACCGACAGTGTCTACAGCGGGCCTCCCGCCCGATGACGATCGGGTTCCTCTTTCTCGCCGCATCCATCCGGTCAGTTAGATTCAAGCTTGCCGACAATAAATGCTCGTCGAATGCCGAAAAGAAGGCGCAGATGGTAGCGGCACGCTTTCGTTGTTCTAAGGAGTGGACGGCGAGCAGACGAAGGAACAAATGGTTCGATTCAACAACCCGCGGATGGCCAAATGTGTGCGGAAGGCAGCGGAGTGATCTTCCATTTCGGCGGGATCCGACTGCTTTTTCTTCTTCATTCCCGCCCACCGACCGGTTTTCCCGAAGAGCTCTCACTGCGTCCCGAATGCTTGACCGTCGCACAAAAAACCGGAATCGATCTTCCCGTTGAGGTTTCTCTTTTGCCGCCTTTTCCTACTAATTTTACTCAAAGCTTTCTGTTCGCTCGCGCCTCAAGAATGCTGGAGAGAACGCGGGAACAACGGAAGCTATCCGTTTTTTGAGCAATAGGTAAAGAGGCGGGTGGACTTCTTTGAATTCAAATCTGACCGTCGTCCACTTGCCTTCTTCGCGGTACGCTCCATCTTCTCATGAAGGCGGGCAACTCGCTTTGTTTGCTCTCCGCCTTGATCCTCGACATTTTGCTCAAGCTTTCCGTTGGAACGCTCGATAGACGTGGATACAAAAACGGGACTCCCAAAAAGCCACCGCCTTCTTCTTCGCTTGTCGTCCAAGTGTGTTCACTTCGAAGCTTTGATTTTTTTCCGTTGTCGAATGTCTGCCGGTTTGTTCGAAACGAAAAGGAGAAGTTGATTGCAGCAGGTGAGTGGAAGAATGGGTGGAAAAGTGGTAGCCGAAAGGTCGATAGAGGCTTTCTGTTTCTTTCGAGTGAACCGCTTAACTGCGATCGACGACTCGATTTTTCTTTCGCCGTAAGACTGTTGTTCGGATAGAATGCATGCAACTGTTGCTTGCGAGTGGATTAATAGAGGTTCTTTTGAGCACTGATTGAACGCGGAGTGGATTCGATGGAGACGGGAGAGCCGGAGGAGGCCGGACTTCTGCGCAGCAGACTAAAACGGCAACCGAAATTCGTTCATGCGACGACAGACCACGCCGAGAAACAACCGGCGAGTCGACGGCGAGCCCCCGACCGAGATTCGCCCAAATGTGTACGGAAAATGGCCGGCACCAACCGAGATTCGACCAAATGTTTAACAAGGGCGAACGAGCGGGCGGCAAAGGCAGACAGAAAGCAACGACCTCCGCGCGACCGCCCGTCGCAATCCGCCGATCAACCGACCGACCGCAACGGCAGGAGGTGATCGGCGCGTCGGCAAAATGGCATCCCGACCACGTCGACAACGGCCGGTGCTCATAACTGCTTGCTTTCGGCGGGTACGAGATTCCTTTATTCGCTTCTGCATTCTGCTAACTGGTTGTGAGAATGAAATGATGCGAGAAAGAAGAAAGCTTTCGTTCTCCGATCAGTGGCCGGCCCGTGCGCCCGTCTGCAGCCCGTGAAGATGTCGGAGTGGTTTTCTTTCACGACGCATCTATCCTTTCAATCAATTCAAGCTTTTCGACAGTTAAAGCTCGTTGAATGCCGCGCAGAATGCGGAAAGCTTCCGGTGGATGGCGAGGCAAAAGAAAAAGCAAGTGAGTTCATTCGTGTCCTCGTCGGGCGTCCTGCTCGGCTGCGTTGTCCCGAGTCGTTCGACTTGTGAAGCGACGGAGAGCAGCCGGGTGATTGTCGATTGCTTTCGAGTTAGTTGCTCTGTTCGTTGTTCATCCAGCCTTCTGCTGATCGTCAGGCTTTCCGTTTGGTGGCGGTCCAGCCGTCGCATCCATTCACTCGTCAAAAGAGCGACAGCTTTTTGCCGTCTATTCGAGTGGTGGTTAATTCGGACGGATCGGAGACGTCCACAAGCTTTTTGCCGGTCGTCCTCACCTCCTCGTCGCTAGTCCAAAAAAACTCGATGCAACACGCCGACTGTCCTTGAAGCCGGCGAGTTGTAATAGCAGACCGTTCGTTTGACGTGAATGGAGGATCGATGCCTCACCCACATCACAACAAACAAAGAACATACACTCGCCTCTTCTCTTTTACACCGGCGACAGCTTTTCGAGACTGAGAGCTTCCATTGAATGATTTAGTGGATTGAATTAAGAGAAAACCGCTAGAATCCGTCCACCACCGTCCACTCGGTTGCGCCTGTGGACATCGGCATTACGGTCTTCCATATTCAGTTTTCCGATGCTCCGCCCGCCGCTCGGCACCTCCAGTTGGCCGTCGATGAGAATGCTGGCAGGCGGCAGTCAAACGAAGCGTAGGTCATTCGTCTGCTCAATTTTTGCGAGTGCAGAGGGCGACCTCCCGCACGTGTTCGCCCATTCGATTGCTTCCTTTCACTCTGCCGCTTATTTACTGTAACTCCCGCCTGCAATCCGAGAGCTGCCAGGGCCATAAAACGGACATTCACCTTTCTTTTTTTCTTTCTACTGCAAACCGATTTGTTGACGACGAAAGCTTTCTCTCGCTCTTTCGACCTGCACGAACGGAAAGCTTGATCAGATTCAGGTCAATCCATGCGGCAAGCAGGAGCACTTCCAGCTGGAACGCGCCGAAAAGTCTAACGATAGATCAGGATGATAGCTTTTTGTTCTCCCACGCATCCTTTTTGGCATTCACGCGCTCTCAATCAACGGAAGCTTTTAGCAAGTCTAACACAAGAAAACGGCTGGAAACCGGCACAACAACCAATCCGACATGCAACAAAAGCGAAATGAATGCGTGTTTTCCCCTTCGTATCTACGTGCTCTTAGCTCATCGATGGACATTGAAAGACGTAGCTGGTATCAGCGCTGGCCGGAACTCACCCTACGGTTTGTTGCTTTTGATCGTCATTTTACCCATTCTGCGATCGCTTGACACACACACTCGCACATTGTTTGCCAAACTCTGCAGGATTGCAAGCCACGTTTTGAGTGCTGTGATGCGATCGTTAGGTTCTCTCGACGGATTGTTTTGTTGATCTATCAACAACTGCATTCATTTCTGGTGCGTTGTGATGTTCGCGGCATCATTGATGAACGAGCGGCAAACTCGACGCTCCGCGGTTGGCGGGCGAGGAGACGCCGCGGTCATTGAAAACACCGAATTTTCGGTCCATCCGCGTGACACTCATTTTCTTCTTTCTAGTCGGCCCTACAACCTAAACTCAAGAGATCAAAGTCAAAAGAAGCAATAAACGAATAAAAATCGGCCAATAACCCGCCCTATCCCCTCCAAGCATTAGTCACTTTCAAGCAAAAGCAGAAGAAATCCCCCAAATTCTAATCAAACAATTTTGTTGAACGCGTCGATCTTTTGAATGGTTCGATCGAAAAAGAGCTAGCACAAGACAATAAAATGAACGCAAAATAGAAGGGATCGTTCGAAAGCACACCAACGAACAAACAACTCTAGGGTGAATTCCGTTGTGTCGCGTGTAATCGACAACGAACACTTCGCTCACATCCGTGGGGCGCCCGGGGCGCGTCGGTTGGTTCGCCGCGTTCTCCGCGCTCTTCCGTGTTATATTCGGAACAAATCGACGATGCCGGCGGAGCTAAAAGTGAGTGGATTCTCGTGGATTTTCTTCTTTTGATTTCAGAATCCCGCTCGTCCACTCAATCGCACGCGGCAGACCCGGGGGCTGCACGACGAGGCACCCGCTCCGGCCGATCTTTCGGCCGAGTCCAGCGAGCAGCCGGAAAGGGCGGCCGACGAGGCGGACGAAGAGACCCTGCCGTCCAAACGCCCTCGTCGCTTGGCCACACGAACAGGTAAGTGGGGAGAGCAACAACCGAGCGAAATAACCGATTGCTGCTTTTCAGGCAATGGACCGCCCCCAATTTACAACTGTCGGGCCAAGACGGGCGCCTGCAATCGATGTCCGACCTGCAAGATTCACCTCCACGGCCCGAACGCGAACGATCATCAGAATGCCCACTTCGAAGTCGAAAATAAGCAGTTCCGGTGCGCAGTGTGCGGCATTTACGCGCAGAAATCGAGCGGCCGAAAGACTCACGAAGAAGGGCAGCACGGCTTTATTCGGCACGCAACGGACGAGAAGATCAAAGGGGTAGTCCGAATTAGAAAAGTAAGTTGTTTCATGCATCCGTTCATTCTTTGTGTTGATTCAGTTCCAACTCGCCGAGTTGTTCAACGTCGGCACAAAACTGGTGGAAGTCCAGAAGAAAGCCGAGCTCTCCTACGATCCGCAGGCTGGCGAGTTCGCCACCGATGACGAGCTTCAAGCGATCATCGATGTGGACCCTCAGGGCGACGGCTGTCCCAATCCGGAGAAAAACGAAGTCCGAAAAACCGACTTGTCAGTTCCGTTTTTATTCTTCTTGCACGCATTGGTTTTTAGGCAGAAGCTGGACGAGCAGCAGCTGCCGGAAGAGGCGGCCGAGCGGCTGGGCGCCGACGAAGCGGCCCATGCGGAGGTCCAAGTGGAAGGCTCGAAAGGCATGGAGATGGACGAGGCGCGCGCTGACCCGCTGCTCGCCGCCCAACTCGGCGATCTTGCTGCTCAACCCGAGGCTGCTCACGCCCTCCAATCGACGTTTGCGGACACACGGGCGACGCACGAGAATGTCTTGTCGGATTTTCCGCAAATGAGCGCTCGACCGCTCGAGGCGGTAGTTGATGACCTGCGACAGCTGATCGTAAGCCTCTTTTACGTACACACTTCTCATTCATTCATTGCAGCCACTCTGCTCGGACCCGCAAAACACGCCGTTCGCCCGCGACCGCTCGGAACTCGCCGTTCTGCCCGAAATGGACGATCGATTGAACCACCAAGAGGCGACCGCATCGCTGGACACCCGCAAGCGAGAGATTCGGCCACCGGAGGATGAGGGGATGGACGTGAGCGAACCCCTGGAGGCCGTGCACGATACGATCACAGCCCCGATTCCGCCGCTCCAGCAACAAGAAGCCGAGCAAGTCGCCGTCCCGCACGCCGAAATCTCGGACGATCTCAACGAAATCCAGAGCGAACAACCGACCGCTTTCAAGGGCGTCGAGGAGACGGATGAGATCTTCGAGCCGGAAGGCGAAAACGAGCAGCCTGCCGCGCTCTTTCGGTCGGAAGCTCCGCAGCGCCAAGAGATCGCGAACATGCTGCCGAACGAACGGCCGAGCGGCCAACGTGTTCCCATCCGCTTCGTGCGGCCGGTGGACACGACCAAGTCACTCGAGGAGATCATCGCCAGCAGCATTAAGCCCGCCAAACCGCGTCGCCAGTACCAACATCTACGGCAGACGACCGACGAGAAGCCCGCGAGTCCCGCCGCCAGCTCGTTGGATCTGCCCGGTTCTGCCTCTCGCGGTCTCGTTTCTCCGGTCGCCCCTGCTCCGGCGGTCGTCGTTCAGGTGGAAGAACCGGCAGCTGTTCCCGCACCGCCGCCCACTCCCGCAGCCGATCAATAGCCGGACCTCTCGGCCGCTCCACCGACCGCTGCGGTTGCCGACAAGACGGAGGAGCGAAAGGAGGAGATGCGAGAGCAAGTCGAGGAGCTTACAGCCGTCGCGACGCTATCGACCGCCGTTGAGGTCGAGAAAGCCGCAGCGACTCGCCAAATGCCCGCCGCTCCGCCTGCCACCCCGTCAGCTCTAAGGACCGTCCCGCCGACCGATCCCGCCCTCCAGTCGGCGGCTACTCGCGGCTCGTTGACCTTTCGACTGTGCGCGCAGCTGATGAAAAAGTCGCCGGAAATCCTCTACTACGACTGGGATCAAGTGAGTGCCCGCTGAATACTTCTTCCTCATTTTCTTCTTCTTTCAGTTCAGGAACGAGTGCGACCCGATGCCGATCAACGTATGGATGTTCCAATCAGAGTGCAAACTTCTCTTTCTTCGCCTCGCCCATGCGCAGGCGTTCGAGCGCGCGGATTCCGCTCTCGCTCGTTTTTTCCTCTTCACTTTCCAGTTGGAAGGCGGCGACCACGTCGTGTGTTTCGGGAAAAAGAGCGGCCGCGAGCTGGCCCAACAGTTCAAGGCGCGGATGCCCGAGCCGGCCGGCTTCACGGCCGTCGCAAACGTCGTCTTCCAGTTGGTCGGCACTCTGAAAGCAGCCGATTCTGCCCTCTTCTTGGCCCGAGAGTCAAATCGTGAGTTCCCACCCGTTTCTTTTATTTTCGCTTTCTTCCAGGCCGGGAGATTCGCTCGTGGACGACCGAGTTGTTCGTCGTCTTGTGAGCGGCCGTTCAATGGACGAAGATAAGCGATTGATTGAGTTCACTTGCTTTAATATTTTGCTGCCGTGTACACGTTTGATAAACAGTTTGAAAGCTATCGTCCATTTCTTGCCCGGGTACAACTGATGAGTGAACGTGTCCTGGATCTTGTCCACGTTGAAGAGGATCGCGCAGATCATTCGGTAGTTCTTAAAGGCGGTCGCTTGCTACAAACAAAAACAGTGATAAAGAAGACAGCCCTTGTGCACCGTGATCAACGGGAGAGGGCCAAAAGTCGACCCACTCGTACGACGGCCGTCCGCTGGTCGTATCTTGATTGCACCCTATATGGAGATGTTGATGGACCAAATTCTCCCCGGACTTTCGTACTGTGTTCTTTCCGGTAATTGTTCCTCGGCTTAGTGATCGCTTGGAGGCACTAGAAGTGGGTGATTCACAGGGACCTAAAAGGACTAATCTGCTTCTCTCGCATGGCAGCATTCACAAGACGAGTGCTTTTTCGTTCTTTCCGTTCACGTGTGTTTGCTCAGATCGTCGAAATTAGACGTGCGCGCGAATACGGCGACCTGCTCAGGGGCGTCACGCAACAGAATGTATTTTTCTTTCGTACAATAAACGCATCGATCCCTCTTTTGAAACGTAATTACGAACACGATTTGTATGCTCGAGCAGTTAAAGTCACCCATTTTTGGCCGGCTGATCCCCTCGTAAGGCGGGACCCTGTGTGCGTTCGTCTGTCAGACGGACCCCCTCAACTTTTAGCGCTTTGCTCCAATCGATCTGAAATTTTTCTGGCTAGAAGAAGTCGCATGCGCGAAGTTCGAAACTGTGCATTTCGCCCGCCGCCGGGCACGTTCAACGTTCCGTGCCGACGTTCCGCGCCGTAACGTTTTTCACGCACGGCCAAATTCATCCGCCCAGTGGACGAGAAGATGCGCCTTGAAAAGAGGAACATTTCATCTGTTGATGCCATCATCAAGAAACGTCGGTGAAAAAAGTTATGATCGAACAAACTCGAAAGGTCGGGGCGAAAAATCGAAGAGATCCACACTCGGAGGCACCGTTCTCGGCTCTTTGAATTTTATTCAAAAAACAAAAAATAATCCTCCCTAGAAAAAGGTCTTGCGCATCTTTTGAGCTCAGTTTCGTGTCGACAAAAGGCCGATTTGGAGACGTTAAATTCGACCGAAAATTTTGTGTCGGTTTGAAAACTTTCGGCGACTTTCGATCCCGTTGTTCTCATTGCACTCTTAACGTCATGACACGAATATGGGTTCATTCGAAAGCACAGAACGCGGGCTTTCCGATGGTGTGCAATTTGTGGTCGTTCTTGGCCCACTTGGCCACTGCGACGCGCGCGAACAAGACTCATGATATCGCACGAAAAGCGGGCGGGCATGAGTGGATGAATTCTCATGAAACTTGGCAAAAATGTCGCGCACGTGATTGCCCTTCGTATCACTGCTTCGGATTTTTTCAAACGCTAGGTTGTTGAGGAGTAGTGAATCGTTTTGTGGTGGGTCTCTGACTCCAATTTTGCGGTCCATTTCTTCGCCGCCGCAAGCCACTCCCTTTTTCCGCTTGCAAGGATTAAAACTAACTGTTTGGCGTCGTTTGCGCATAGCAAACAACATTGTGCGCGCTGTCGTACTTAAAAATTGCATTTGCAAACGTCTTTCGCAGTTCGCATCTGTTTTTTTCGAAGCCGTAAAAGCAAAACGGAGTAAACAGGCTGTTTTTGTTCAGAATCTGCCGATTCGCAAAGTTTCAATCGAATCCGAACGTTTTGAGAAGCGCCCCTCGTGTTCTCCCGTTGCAGCGAGTACTTGGATGCTCAAACAAACTTGAAAAAAGCATTCGATAGGCACCAGTCTAACGACACCCCCGGCTGGAGACGGCGCGGAGCGCCGTCAACCGCTTGTTGCAAAAAAAGAGGAGATTAAAGTCGGGCCGGTCGGATTTGCAATCTGCGCTGTTGATGCGATGCGGCCGGTCATTCACTTGGAACGGGAACGGCGTTTGCCGTTTGCAATCGCAGTTGCTGCTTTTTTCTCGCACATGCTCTAACCAACGCTCGTAATTGGATTCGTTTTCCGTTTCGACGATCAATGATCGTTTGCGTTCCCTCGCGGCATCGCTCAAAAAGCGGCCGGTTTCCTCACCGGCGTCTGGTGCGGCGCGCAAGAACGGGCACTTGGATTGCGCGGCCCCCGCTTTTTTGTTTCCACGAGCGCTTGGGATCGAGCGACGCATTTGAGTGGGGCTCGCTTAGTTGTGCTGACCGAACTCGACGAACGCACGAGCGGCGTGGGTCAGCCCGCCTTCAACTCGGCGTTGGTTTCGGCGGCCGCCCGTGTACTCATTCTTTCAATCGAGTCGATCGAAGGCTTTCTATAGGGAGGGGGTGTGTGTGATGACATATTGATTCGATTGCGGCCGGAGTGCCCGCCAATAGGTTGACGTATTACAGGCGGGGCAAAGCGATGCCTAGCGTCCTTCGCATTCGCACGAATCCGCGTGAAAGAAATCGACAATCACTCATTGGATCGATCGGTCGACTAGCCGACGAAAGAACCATTTGTTTTCCACTCCTTCCCCCGCTTGTTTTGTCTTTAATGCCTCCTTCAGCATTTGATGTTCCTCATTCGTGTCGCGCGTGTACGCTTTAAGGTACGGTTCCGAGACGAGCGTCGGGTACATGGCTCGGCTGGAGCACAGTACTCGAGTAAGCAGTGATTTTCGTTACTTGCAGGATTCTCAACACAGCAAGCATGTTTTCCATCAGCTGCCGGAAAGCGCAGAAGATGGGTGCCGACTACGAACTGGTAGAAGGGCCGTCAGTTCGACGGCAGCAACGGGGCGCGCGCGCCGGAGGACGGCGAACGATGGACGCTTTGTCGCCCGCGCCGTCCGTTATGCCTAATTGTAAGAAAAACGTGGTAAGTCTTGTTAGCGTCTTTCACCTCGCAATCCGCTCTATGCAAAAGGCGGTCGAGAAGCCGCTGGACGAGAAAACAGGCCGGCCGCCCACGACGGCGCTCGCAGAGCCCGCGACGGTGTTGGAGATCCGGGCACTCAACCGGCTGCCTCTTCGATCGCGCAAGTCGCTCGACGTGTGCAAGGACGTGGACTTGCGGTCGAGCGTCCGACGAGATTCCGTGCATGTGAGCCCCCGCGTTTAACCATACAACTTGCTTCCAGGCGCGTTGTTGTTCCAAGGTTCGCCAGCAGTCCACGAAGGGCTACATGCAGTCGACAGCCGCCTCCCGCGCGCGTTCCGTTGGCGGATGGCCGACTGCGAACGACCTTCCCCCTGCGTACGTCCACTTCGTTTTCACCGAGGTGATCGACGGAATGGAGTCCCCGATCAAGAAACAATCCCCTCAAATCGAGGTGGAAAACGAAAAGGCACCCGGTCAGTCCTTTCGACGCCCTTCGCCCACTTCATTCCTCATACAGTTCACGACCCGTTGCTCAACTCACGGCGGGAGACTGGCACCGCAAACGCCGCTCGCGCAGAGCCCAAGAAGTCGTCGCTCTCGTCGCACAAAGAGCAGAACGCGAACGACCAGAAGCTCGGGCAAAAAGCAACCGCTGCAGCCAAGAGCAAAACGGGCCAAACGGCGGCCAAAAAGAAGAGTGAGCGATCCCTGCATCGGTCAAGAAAACCATTGGTTTCAGAACCCGCTGCCCACGGCATGCAGAGCAAGCAGGACGGTACAGCCAAAAAGACGGAGTTCCGCTCGCGTACCACGACAGAAACGGCGCAGGAATGGTGCGGTGAGTGATCAAGTCACACTTCATTTTTTACCGGTGAAGTGGTTGTAGAAAGTCCCGTCAAAGCTGCGACCTGCAAACGATGTCCCAAATGCTGGATTCATCTTCACGGACCAAACGCGAATGACCACCCAAATGCTCACAACAAGGACCCGAAAAAGTCCTTTTCGTGCGCAATCTGCGGGATCGTCATGCAGAAAGCAAGCGGCCGAAACTTGCACGAAAAGAAGCAACACGGTTTCATTCGGGACAAGGCAAGGCGGATGCGAAAATCGAAGCGGTAGTCAAGGTTCAAAACGTGAGTCGACCCTTGCTTCCCTTCATTTCTTTCGCTTGGTTTTAGTCCCAACTCACCCAATTGTTCAACGTGGGCACCACGCTGGTCGACGTTCAAAGGACCGCCGTGCCCTCGCGTGTCGCGCAAGCACATGAGTGCGCCACTGAAGAAGATCTTCAAGCGATCGTTGATGAAGACCCCCAAGGCGCCAATTGTCCGCGCTAGAACAAAAATCACTATAAAATGCCCGTATTCTTATCGTTGTTTTGCCCTCTATCGTAAATTCCTTTACGTTTTGCTATGCGGTGTGTTTTTTGCTATCTCGTGTGTGCATCTGATTATTTGATTGGAAGAAATAAAGGCAGAAAAGGAGAAGAGCAACATTCATTTACAAAGGAATCTACCTTTTTTGAACTGTTTTTCGCTTTAACGCCGCAGTCTGCTGAACAAGCAGCCGGAAAGTTAACGGCAAGGAGAGAAAAAGACTAATGACAGCCGTACGAATCATTGCGAATGAAAGCGGTCCATTCGAGCCATCAAACGACCAGCCTCATCACTCTCCACTCGAGGCCGTTCGCCTACTTTCTGCCATCTTATGCCGTCCGACACTTTCGATTCTCTCCGCCGATTACCGCAGACGTCAGTGATCTCGGTTGGTCCCAAATGCTATCATTTTGTATCGTCCATTACCCGTTCGATTCATTTCGCTCGCCGATTCTTCTCACCACTCGCAGCCGGCGTTCAACTGACGTATATGTTTCGTCAAGAGAAGTCGTGCTTCAGCGAGTTGAATGTATTCAGACGGCAAAGATGACGCGCCGCTCGCCGCCCATTTCATTCCGGCCGAGGGCATGCGGAAGCGAAAGAACATCAATGGCTCGATTGAAAAGTTGTTCTTCGTCGGTGTTCTTGCTCGGCGACGCGGAACAAACGGCCGCAAATGCCCCCACGCGGACCCACCGCCCGCTTCTCTCCTATCTTGTGACTCACCGGCCTTGTTGCCACCCACCCGTTCTTCGATTGCATGAAATGCGGCGAGAAAGTAAAAGCGAAAGCTGCCTTCCCACAGGCGTTTATTTTCGTCATCCGTAAGTGGTCCTGCACGTGGCCAGCATGCGGAGGTAAGGAAGAGCGGCGTAAACGAAGAGCGGGGCAAATCAGGCACTTGCCGCTCCGTTTAATCGCACCGCCGAGACGCCTATGTGAGGGGGAGTGAACGAGTCAAGATCTACAATCGACGCCCAACTAGGAAAACCATTCCATTCGCCCCTCAACTCGCTTCACCGTTTGCAGCCAACATGGGATTTCGCTGACATTCACTCGCGTTATCGCTCACATTCGCCGTGAGAAGGTGGATTAAAGCGGGTCGCTGCGGAATGAAACCGCCGGCCACTTGCTTCCTCTGCATTGACTGCGTGCAAGTGCATTTTCGTCGCATGTTCGTCGCCGATAATCGGAAGGCAACAATCGAGTAATGTCACGTGCTGAATTCTTCACACAGGAAATAATAAACAGCACAAGGCACACCCGCCTGCTCCTTCAGTTTACCAAAGCAGCAGCAGTTCGATGACCCGTTTGATTCGGTGGGAGCGGTCTGTTGCCTGAAAACGAGATAGCAAAAGAGACGAGAGCTATCATTCTGATCAATGCTGAGGCTTTTGGGGCGTTCCAGCCGACACGTTTCCTGCTTGCCTCATCGTCGACTCGAATCTGATCAAGCTTTCCATACGTGCAATCCCTGGTGTGAGAGGAGCTTTCGTCGTCAACGAATCGGCCTGCAGTCGGAAGGAAAGAGGAGAAGCGAGTGCTCTTTCCACGTTTAATTCCAGCTTTTGAATCGCAGGCGGAGTTGCTGTAATTGGTCGGCAGCGTGAAAGGAAGGAATCCAGTGGACGAATTCATGCGGGAGGTCGCCCTCCCTTCACTCGTAAGAACTGAGCAGACGAATGAACCACGCTTTGTTTGACCACCACCTGCCAGCATTGTGATCGGCGGGCAACTGGAGGTGCCGAGCGGCGGGAGGGAGAACGCGAACTGAATATGGAAGACCGTAATGCCGATGTCCACGGGCACAACCGAGCGGACGGTGATGGACGGATTCTAGCGGTTTTCTTTTTATTGAATCCACGAAATCAATCAATGGAAGCTTTCAGTCTCAAGAGGCTGTTGGTGATGTGAAAGAGAAGGGGCGAGTGTGTGTTCTTGTTTTGTTGTGCTTTGGGTGGGGCATCGATATTCCATCGACGTCAAACAAACGGCCTGCGATCACAACTCGCCGGCTTTAACGACAGTCGGCGTGTTGCATCGTGTTTCCGTGAACTAGAGATGAAGAGGTGAGGACGACCGGCAGAAAGCTTGTGGACGTTTCCGATCCATCATAATCAACCGCCACTTGAATTGACAGCGGAAAGCTTCTTTTCTTTCGACCAGTGAATCGATGCGACGGCTGAGCTTCACTAAACGGAAAGCCTGACGATCAGCAACTAGCTGAATGAACAGCAAACGGAGCAAGGAGCACGAAAGCAATCGACAATCACCGGGCTGCTCTCCGCCGTTGCACTACTCGAGCGACTCGACACAATGCCGCCGGGCAAGACGCCAACGAGGACACGAACGAACACACTCGCTTCTTTTTCCGCCTCGCCATCCACCGGAAGCTTTCAGTTGTTTATTCGTGATCACACGAGCATTCATTGTCGGCAAGCTTGAATCGAAGTGAGGGGATGGATGCGGCGAGCAAGAGGAGTCACTCCGACGGCTCCACGGACTGATCGGAGAACGAAAGCTTTCTTTTGTCTGGCATCCCATTGCTGCCGCAATTAGCTAGTGGAAAGCAGAAGTGGACGGACGAAATTCGAATCCGTCGAAAGCAAGCAGTTATGAGCACCGCCCGTCCTCCACGTGATCGGGGTGTCATTCTGCCGATGCGCCGATCGCCGCCTGCCGTTGCGGTCGGTCGGTTGGTCGCCGTTTGCGATAGGCGGTCGCGCGAGGTCGTCGCTTTCTGCCTTTGCCGCCCGCTCGCACGCTTGCTTGCCCGCTCGTTCGCTCTCGTTGAACATTTGGTCGTATCTCGGTCGGCGCCGGCCATTTTCCATGGACATTACGGCGGACCTCGGTCGGGGGGTCGCCGTCGATTCGCCGGTTGTTTCCCGCCGTGGGCTGTCGTCGCATAAACGAATTTCGGTCGCCGCCTTAGTCTGCCGCGCAGACATCCGGACTCCTCCGGCCCTCTCGTCTCCATCGAATCCACCCCGCGTTCAATCAGGACCCGAAAGGATCTCCATTAATCCACTCGCAAGTGACAGTTCGCGTGCATCCGAACCAAAAACAAAACAGTCTTACGGCAAAAAAAGAATCGAATTGCCGATCGAAATAAGCGGCTCACTCGAAAGAAACGGAAAGCCTCTTTCGATTTTTCGGCCACCACTTTTCCACTCACGCTTCCACTCACCTGCTGCAATCAACTTCTCTTTCTCGCTTCGAACAAGCCGACAGCCATTCGACAACGGGCGAAATCTGAGCTTTGGAGTGAGCACACTTGGACGACAATCGACGAAGAACAGGTAGCTTACCGTTAGTCGCGCTCACGTTCCCACGTCTGTCGAGCGCTCTCCAACGAAAAGGTTGAACAAAATGCCGAGGATCAAGGTGGATAGCAAACAAAGCGAGTTGCCAGTTTCCAATGAGAAGAGGGAGCGTACAGCGAAGAAGACAAGTGGATCACGGTCCGATTTGAATTCAAAGAAGTCCCTCCGCCTCTTTACCTTTGCTCAAAAAACGGATAGCTTCTGTTGTTCCCGCGTTCTCTCCGGCATTCTCGAGGCGCGAGCGAACGGAAAGCTTCGAGTAAAATTAGTAGACCAAAGTGGCAAAAGAAAAACCTCAATGGGAAAGAATCAATTCCGGCTTTTTTGTGCGACGGTCAAGCATTCGGGACGCAGTAAGAGCTCTTCGAGGAAAACCGGTCGGTGGGCGGGGAATGAAGAAGGAAAAAGCAGTCGAATCCCGGAAATTGTCGAAACACTTTCGAGTTATCGGCTTCTTTCCCGCACGGCAGCCCCAAACGTTTCGTTCCCCAACGAGGCGCTCCGCATCCCACGGTCGTTCATCAGCATGCGGCCACGCATCCCTCTGGTGTTTACGCTCCCGTCCGTTCCCACCTCGTCCCGCCTTTACGATCCCCGATCTCCATTCGAACGCCACGTCACACGTCCCGCCTCCCTCATTTCCAATGGACGAACGGACGACGTAAAAGCCGGCCGTTCCCTCCCCACGGGCACTTCCTTGCGACCGACCCCCGACCAGTCCAACCGATGGACTACCGACTCCTTCTTCCGAACCGATTCCGATCAGCCCAACCGACAGGCCCCGATCGACCTACGAACCTCCTCCTCCTCTCCTCGGATCAACCGGCGGTCCGAGACGAACCCGCCTTCACTCTTCTCCCCGATGTTGAGCGAAGGCCCGAATAAAGCTTTGCTGTTACGACAGAAATGGACGATCACTCCGCTGCCTTTCGCACTTATTCGGCAACACACTTCACAAATCGAAGCCTTCGATCCGTCTTCTGTCCGCCGTCCATTCACGCGGAACACCGAAAGCTTGCCGCCGTCTGCGCCTCCCTCTTGGCATCACACGAGCATTCACTGTCGGCAAGCTTGAATCGAACTGACCGGATGGATGCGGCGAGAAAGAGGAATCACTCCAAGGGCTCCACGAAGACTGATCGGAGAAAAGAAGCTTTCTCCCTCTGACATCCCATCGCCGCTGCAATCAATCAGCTAACGGAAAGTAGACGTGAATGGACAGAACTCGAATCCGCCGAAAGCAAGCAGTTATGAACACCGGACGTCGTCTACGTGAACGGGGTGTCATCCTGCCGGTGCGCCGATCGCCGCCTGCGCCTGGAGTTTGCTTCCCTTGAGTGGGCGATAGAAGTACGCGGATATCCGTTTCGTTCACGGCGGTCGGTCGGTCAGTTCGTTGGCGAATTGTGGTGGGCGGCCGCGCGGAGGCCGTTGCTTTCTTTCTGTTCTCGCCGCCCACCCGCTCGCTCGCCCGGCCATCGGCGGGCACTCTTCCACTGCGTGTCTCGTGTGAAGAAGTTTATTTGTTTTCTCCGTGTGAATGGCTGGTTTGGATTCTCATCGATCATTTCTTTTTGCCCGCAACATCCTCGCAATGCGATCTGTCAGTGGGCTTTTGACCAACAACAACACGCTTTTGCGGCGTTTCCATTTGTGCTGCTTGTTTTCGCTTGTGCTCAACAGCCGGTGCTCATAAACCGTCCTACGAGCAGAAGCAGCCATTCACGGCAAGATCCCGTCCACTGAAACGCATCAAAT
Source organism: Aphelenchoides fujianensis (assembly GCA_024699865.1). NCBI lineage: Eukaryota > Metazoa > Nematoda > Chromadorea > Rhabditida > Aphelenchoididae > Aphelenchoides > Aphelenchoides fujianensis. The sequence continues at coordinate 8,363 of JAMPIO010000523.1, read as the reverse complement.
TGAACGGGTTTGTTCCAATTCGTCTGTCAATGCGAAGAGACGGCTGGAGGGCTCATCGGTTGCAACAGCGGAAGCCGGTGGTTGGATCGAAGAACAGTGAGCGGGTGTTTTGGATTCCCGTTGCCTTTGTGTTCTCGCTTGCTTCAGATCCCATCCGGCCGTTCGGTCCGCCCGCTTCGCTGTCTGTCCGGTAATTGCGTCGAGAATCAAGACCGAAAACGGCGGAAAACGGGCAGGAAACCGTTAGATAGCACTACAAGCGGAGGGAACTGCTCGGGAGCCCCAACACACAGGCAGGCGGCAATGGAAACAAACACAACAGAAGAGCGGTGATCACGACCGTCGTTCGTCCCCGGGTTTGCCTCGGCTGTCCACGACGAAAGAATCGGACGGCACAAACCGTACGGGCATCAGCTGCAAATGAACAACGGGATTGAATGCAAAAAAGGCGTTGGTTGGAAGCCACCAGCTTTCGTTAATGATCACAGAGAGTCGAAGGGCCGTAACGAGCAACAAGACGTCGAATGGAAAGGATTAGAAGCTGCTTGCTCAACCGAATCCTCTCCTCGATTCTCCGTCCTTCCGCAGTCGAGTGGACGAACAGCCAATTGGGCGGACTGCTCGCAAAACAATCAAATTGCCGCGTTCGCACGGAGTATCCAATCGACGTTCAACTCGTGAACAAGCGATCCGACGTCCACTCGTCTCTAGAGCAGAAAGCGTGGGATTCCGATTACGCGGCCATCGATCATGCACTCGAAAGACGCGCGTTCATGATCGCAGAACCCACTGATCGAATCCACTGCCTCGCCGCACGTGCGAGTGGATCACTTTTGGAATCGATTTCGTTCGCATCCGTAGTGATCGCGATCCACCGTTCGCCCTGCTCGCCTCGCCGCCTTCCCGCCGTCCCGCCGGTCAACTCGTGGTTACGAAGAACTGACCAGACAACACGGCACACTCGCCGTTCTCTATTCTACTACCCCAGCAATCGTCTATTGCATGGTTTGATCACCGACGGGGGGATTGGTTTTCGGTCATTTCGAGGTCCGTTCCAAATGCTCGCTGAGATCGATGATCGGACGCCGAAAGTGAGCGGAACTAATCTCGTTTTTGGTCCACTTGAAACAACTACGAATCAATAAGAGTGATTAGCAGAAATCACCTGCTATTGCTCGATTCGTTATTCGTTTTACGATCGAGCTCCCCAGGTTTGCATTCGGAGTGTGAGGAAAGCTACCGCCATCTCCTTCTACTCGTCGATTCCTCTTCGTGCACTTGATTGGCAAGAAGTGGGTGACCGGGTGGATTTCGACGGCCTGTTTGTAGTCGGTTGTTGGATGGCCAGTCGGTTCCACTCGTTTCCGCCCACGACGTTCGGAGTGGTCGGAGAGTCACGAAAGCATCGCAGAACTACCGGTAAGCTATCGTTGCGGTGATCGGCGAGATGTTCTGCTCGCCCTGCTCACCGATCGGTTGCTACTCGCCGTTTGGTTCTCCTCAAGCTTTTCCGACAACACGTGCTGGCCAGATGACGATGCTGAACGGAAAGCATCCGGGTTCTACTCCTTCTGCCTTGTGATGTTCTCTCTTCATATGCGTGCACGCGTGCAATCAAGTGAACAGCAAACAAGAACCATTAAACGTCAATGAAAGCATCGGTTGCTGTCTGTAATTTCGTTTTTGCACGAATCACCGACCACCTGAGGTCTTCTTGAATGGCCTCAATCAACCAATCCGACGATATTGTTTGCACTCTCTCGCGGCCGCACAGACGGCCCGAATTGTGAACATTCTTTCGATTTCAGCTGAAATTCACCATCAGAAAGGAAGCGGTGAACGGATGATTGCTTTCTGCGTACGCAAAGAGAACAGGGTGTGTGTGTGCCTGCTGTTATTCGTTTGTTGTGTCGAGCATTCGGGTGGCGAAACGAAATTGTTGGTTGATGAAAGCCGCCTGCCCGACCATCGATCACTCGACTGTCCTGCTGATCATGATCCGATGCCTGCAACAGCGGAGAGCAATCAAAACAAACCCGACAACTAGAAGAGCGATGTAAGCGGTCCCGCCACGAACTCGCCCGCTCGCCCACTTCTTTCGCCCCGCTGCCCGCCCGTCAGTCTCGTCTCTTGCCCGTCCCGGGAAGCGGTCGGTCCCGCTCGCCCCATTCGCCTCGCCGCAAACCTGGACGCTCGGTCGCGTTCCCGGTCGCCCCTCGCCCTCGGACGGGAATTGGATCGAATAGGATTGGATTGGAATTGGATCAGGTTGTATTGTCCTCGTTTCATCGTCTTCCCCGCAATAAACTCCTCGATTTACTCTTCGCCTCGTTCCAGAACTCAAAGGGCGACGCGCCCGCTCCCAATGCGGTCGCCTGGCACGGATTTGCACTGGCGGCCGATAAGGGGGCGAACATGCACTTTTTGCACTCGCTGGCGTCTGCTTTTCCGCCGAATATTCAAGACGGTGTAGCGGAAAGTCATGAGCGAGTGTTGAATACCGCTGACACCCACTCACTCACTCATGTTAACCGCCTTCATTCACAGCAGGAAGGTGGATTGAAGCCAGTCGCTGCGGAATGAAACCGCCGGCAATTCGCTTTGATTGCAATGAGTGTGCCCTGTTCGTCGCCGATAAGCGGAAGGCAACAATCGAGTAATGTCACTTGCTGAATTCTCCACACAGAAAACAACAAACAGCACAGGACTCACCCGCCTGCTCCTTCAGTCTACCAAAGCAATTCGACAACCGATTAGATTTGGAGAGAGCGGTCTGTTTCCTAAACACGAGATAGCAAAAGAGTCGAAAACTGTCGTCCTGATCAATCGTAAGGCTTTTTGAGGTGTTCCAGCTGGCGTTGCTCCTGCTTGCCGCATCGATGGACTTAAATCTGATCAGGCTTTCCATTCGTGCAGGCCCTACGAGTGAGGGGAAGCTTTCGTCGTCAACGAGGAATGAAGAAAGAGGGGCTAGTGCCGGTTCCAGGTTCATCCAAGCTTTCGAATTGCAGGCGGGAGTTGCAGTAATTGGGCGGCAGAGTGAAAAGAAGCAAACGAATGGACGGGCACGTGCGGGAGGCCGCCCTCCCTGCACTCGCAAAACTGAGCAGCCGAATAAAATACGCTTTGTTTGATTACACCCTGCCAGCATTCTCATCGACGGCGAACTGGATGTGCCGAGCGGCGAGATGGGGACCGGAAAACGCGGACACGGAATATGGAAGACCGTAATGCAGATGTCTACGGGCACAGCTGAGTGGAGGGATTCTAGCAGTTTCCCTTCAATTCAATCCACGAAATCATTCAATTGAAGTTCTCAGTCTCGAAAAGCTGTCGCCGGTGTGAAAGAGAAGCGGCGAGTGTGCGTTCTTGTTTTGTTGTGCTTTGGGTGGGGCATCGATATTCCATCCACGTCAAACAAACGACCAGCTATCACAACTCACCGGCTTGAATGACTGTTGGCGTGTTGCATCGAGTTTCCGCGGACTAGCAAGGAGGAGGTGAGAACGACCGGCAGAAAGCTTGTGGACGTCTCCGATCCATCAGAATTAACCACTGCTCGAATTGACGGCGGTAAGCTATTGTTCTTTCGGCGAGTGAATGGATGCGACGGCTGGGCCTCACCAAACGGAAAGCCTGGCGATCGGCAGACAGGAACAACGCGTGTTTAACAGTAGAATTGAGTTAATTTCTATATTTTTTGATTGCACACCTAGTACGAGGAAGAAAAGATAATAACACGGGTTTTTACCTTTTTAGTCGGTGAAATTTTGCGGTCCGGTCGACCGTACAGATCACTCGCCTTTGGTCCCGTCGACCGGACCGTATTCCTATTTCGGTACGGTCCGGACCGGACCGCTTCCACTTACGGTCCAGTCGGTACAGTCGACCGCTGCGACCTCTGCTTGTAACATCTCAAAAGCGTCTTGATTCTGCTTACATCTTCGGGCAATGCGTTTCCGCACATTTTTTGATCCAAAAGACCGCTCATCAAGCCACCTTCCGTCTTCCACAATCGGATCGATCGGGTTCTCCGCTCTCCAATCGAATGAATAGCCGCGGCCGGCTGTCTCTTGCTGCCGGTTTTGACGAGCGAGTCATCTTTCCCGCCGTCGGGGAGCGGCCGTTTCTCGCCTTTTTGCTGCTCTCGCTCATGTGATTTGTTTTTCTTCAGCGAACGATGGCCGACGGGACTTCGGGCACGGATGACGGGACGAGGGATTTTTCCCGCGTGGTCCGAACGTTCGGCTCGAGCACGGGCAGCAGGACGAGCAAACGGGTCCGCGTCAAGTCGCCCCTCTTCTCCCGGTCCAATACCGTCAAAAGCGCGAACCGGGCGGAGACGTTTGTGATCCCGCAGCGGATCTACTTCACGCAGGACATCGAGGAGATCCCGCAGGCCAGCCCGCCGGTGAGTTTTCGTCTTCCCCTCATCCAGTCCTCGCTCCGTGCTTGCAGATGGCCGGAGGATTTGTGAACGGCCAGTCGAGCCAATCGGAGAACTGTGCTTTACGACTCGGGCGACACGCACAACTCGCTCTTCGCCCCGCTGCTCACCTCGACAATGAACCCGGCCGTTTTGCCGGCAAGCGACATCCCACTCCTTCACTAGTTCTTTTTGTAGGTGCAACGTCTCGAGCTGCTGGAGACCTTGCAGACGATCACGAAGGTCGGTCGGGCGGCAGAAGAGCGAGCGGTGAGTTCCTTCTTCTGTTCACCACTCGTTCCAATCCTCTCGTTCAGGCCGTCGATCAAAAGTACGATGAGGACACGCCGCCCGGCACCGGGCCCGCAGGCTTTGCGTCTACAAAGTTCATGAAAGAGACGCCCATGTTCAAGCCGTCGCCGCTGAACTACTCGAGCTCGATGTTCGACTCGACCTGCGAATTGCTTGCGGACAAGACGGTCGAAGAGATCTGCGAGGAGTTTAGTGGAGAGACGGGATTCATGGATTGATCGGATGGTTGCAGGTGAGCAAAACGCAGAAGCAGACGGCCGAGCTGATCGCGCGCGCCAAAAGCCGCCAGTCGCCGCAAATGCGCGCGCGCATCGACGAGACGCACGTTGTGAACACGTCGGCCACTCCGGTTCAGCCGAATATCGAGCCGGAAGCGACGTTCTTTGTGCCGACCAGGCTGCGCCGTCCGACACCGCGGTTCCTCCGCGACAACATCCTCGTCGAGAAGCAGTCAGCGCTGGATTGCTCGGCTCGCATGCTCCTCAACTGCTCCGCCCGCTCGGTGGCCGAGCAGAGTCGCCGTCTCGCGTTGGATCTGACGACGACGCCGCTCGCCCACCCCACGTTCGGCGGCGACACCACGAAGCAGACGGGCGAACTGCCGACCGCCTGCCCCGTCCCGCTCGACGCTCCGACCGCGGCGGCCGTCCATTGGGCGCGCGAGCCGTTTGTCTCGCCCTTCGACGGGCACCGAAAGCCGGAGACGCTGCCCTCGGACGCGCTCTGCAATTCGAACGACGCCCGCAGCGGAGACCGCGATTGGGAGCAAGCGCGTGAGTCATCCGCCTTCTACCCCCTCACTCCTCTACTGTGTTTAGAGAAGATCGTCGTGCGTGTGATCAACGAGTTCGAGGGCAACGTGAAGCTCGCCCGCGCCCACATCCTCCGCCTCCACTCGGAGCACGCAGAGCGCGTCCGGCCCGCCCGCGAGCGCATGGACGCCCTCGCCAACCAGCTGCGGCAGTTGGAGCAGAAGTTCACCGAGCGGCTGGCCGTGCGCGACGCCCTCGTCCAGCGCATTCGGCAGCTGAAAGACAAGAAGAACGCCCGTTTCCTCGCCGAAATGAAGGCCCGGGTCGCCAACGCCGTCGCCAGGCTGGAGAAAAACTTCCCGCAATGAGCCCCAACCGATTGATTGTGCTTGTATCAATAGTCGTGTGTGAATTGGTAGGATAAATACGATCGCTACATGTGTTCACTTCATTCGTATGAAAATTTAAATGAACGAAACGGAACGCAAAAAGAAGAAGCGTCACGATGCCGACGCCAAGTAATTCCTTTCGCCCTTTGCCGTTTGTGTTTGTACGGGAATAAACAGTCGTTAGGTGCCTCATGTTTCCTCGAATGAATGACACGAGCTGCTTGTCCTGGGAACCAAATGATTCAATTTTGTGGAAAACTTCCGCATTTTTCGGCCTCGAAGTCTGCTGTTCCTTTCGCCCGCCTTTTCGTCTCGCTTCCTTGATGTTCGAATCGAATTCCCACACTAGCCGTCGCTTCTGAAAGTGATTACACAAGATAAGGCAGGTGGAACGGCCGCCTACCGTAGGGACAACACCTGCCCATGGGCCGATCGTTAATCCACTAGACAGAACCGAGAAATCCGTGCACTTTTGGCCTGGCCGGGCGTGTTGTTGGGCGGTCCGTTCGTCCAATGTTCGGTTCCCGTCGGAATTCAATTCCGCGAAGAACACCGGCCGCCGTCTTGGGGCGAAAACTTCCGGATGTTGTTCGGCGGCGAGTCGCCTTGAGGACCGGCAAACGGCTAAACATTAGTGTTGGAACGCCCATTCGACGGACTTGGCTCACTTCTCGGCGGTTTCCTCCCTCGTTCCCTTCGTCCACCATTTGAGAATCAAAAAGTGAAATGCGGGGCCTTTGCTTCCTCGCTCTCCTCCTCCTCTCGACTTCTACGGTAGTCAAAGGGGTGGCCTTCCCAAATGCCACGTTGAACGGAATCGTTGGCTTCATCACGATCAGGGCTTCTATCTTCTTTCCAACATCACCAGGCCTGCTCTCTCGGCCGTCCTTGACCGCTTCAACATCTCCGATCTCACAGAGTTGACCGCCTGGACGTTCAACGCCTCCGTGCTCACCGACTACAAGGACAACGTCCTTAATTCGACAGTGGGGAACATGATCAAAAAATCCTTTGTTCCTTCAACGAGCAGAAGAACTCTATCCCAAAAATGAAGCTAATGGTCAACGCGGCGGCGAGCACGATCAGCCGCTCGAAGGTGTTTGCCTCCTTCTTCGCTTGAGCGCCGAGCACTGTAAATGTGTGGGCTCTTCGCCAACTGGCCTTCTACGCCATCGGGTCGCGGTTCCTGCTGCTGTTGCACGAGCTGGAAGACAACCTAAACGAGCGAGCACTCTTCAAGCACCTGTTCCCCAAACCGACGAAGGCCGCTTTGTTGCTTTTTCGATCACCGAATTTGGTCCGGTGGAGAGCGTCCGCCATCTGGACGTTGCCGAGCAACGGGCTGCGTCGAGGAGCTTGATGGCGTTTGCTCTTGCGGGCCTCTCGGTCGCACACAAGCAGCTGAACGTTCTGTTAAAGATGAGTGGTATGATTGCTCTTTGATTACTTCTTGTTCGAAAGAAGGAAGCAACAGAAAATGTCATCCCCTAATTAAGGGCCTTCTTCTAGCGCTTATTGCGGCAGATCCAGTGCCCGTTCAGCCAAAGATCCGAAAGGCGATCATTGAAACACTATACTGTTTCTGTTTGTTGCAATAAAGTCGTGTCTTGTAATGGATGGGGAAGCGGCCGAGGTGTCCGTTGGTTGCTCGGAGGACAGACGAGGGATCACAAAAGAGGGCTGTTGTTCTATTGCAGTGACCGAAAGCAGCCGCTTATAAAAGAATACACCTGCAGGCCATCCACTCGTTTGCTTCCTTTGCCGCCCGGCAGGAGCAGTCGGTGGAAAGGCCACCGCTTTTTCTGTTCTGTTGGCTTTTGTAGCGGGGGTATGGACGGTCAAAGTGCCGTTTTTGTCTACTTTGAGTTCCTTCTTGGCGCCCGATGCGACGCCGTTCAGATTCGTTTAGAAGGCCCGGTAAGTTCGCGCTGAACGTGCCCGAGCGGCTGCATTGGACGAGGCGGCCGGCGCACGCGGATTTGTCACGGCATCTGAACGGCCGTTCGAACCCGTTTGCCAGTTTGTACATCATTTCTACGGTCAGTCAGCCCTCCCCACTGCCTCGTTCAGACGACGTGTGCGGCACGGAACTCGAGTTGGCGTTCATTGTGCTTAAGCGAAAGGTGGCCGACTGCTTTGTGTGGACGGCAAACGGAGTGGTGGCTCCGTCGCCTTTTTGTCCCCCACTTCTCTCTGCTGCAGGCGGCCGAGCGACTTGCAGTCACGCACCCGTACGCAATGGAATGCGTGCAGTTCGTGCAGGAGGAGCCGGCGGAGAAGCGCGTGGACGAGCTGCACACGCTGCGGCCGCGAGTGGGCGACCCCTGGTCATTCCCGGGCATCTTCGACGACCTCACCGCCTTCAGCTTGCTGTACGGTTGCTCGTGCCATGCTCTTCTTCATCGCCACACTTCCCATTCCGGCGTTGCAAAGTGAGCACCAGCGGTTGACGGCGCTTCGCGCCGTCCCCAGCTGGGGGAGTCG
>JAMPIO010000522.1:0-26689 GCA_024699865.1 Aphelenchoides fujianensis | reverse complement strand
ACGTGAAGGCGGCCGTGTACATGTTCCGCTGGGACTGCAGCATCGGCCCCGACTTCTCCAACCGCATTCGGTGCACTTCCTCGCGGTACTGCAAGAAAAAGGGATTAAAGTAAGACCATTAATCACGCACCTTGTCCTCATAATGCTTCTGGAGGTGCTCGAAGGTTGAGTGCTTGAAGTTGCGGATGGCGAAGCCCATGTCGAGGAGCGTCTGGATGCTGATCGGGCAGTTCTGGCAGAGGACCGTGATTTGGGTCGCGATCTCGTCCACTCGCTCTTCGGGAGTCGCGCCGGCGGAAGCGGTGGCGGCCGACCGAACGCGCTGTTTGTACCACAAGTAGACGAGGGAGATGGCGACACGCAGCAGCATTTTGTGTCCTGAAAGCAGTCGACCGTGAGCACCGCCGGGGCTACGGTGAGGGCGGGCCGCTCGCTCGTGACCACGTACCTTCCACCAAATAACAATCGATGATGCGCACTAAGTAGTCGAAGGGCAGGTGCTTGAAAATCCACTCGCACCACGGCTTGAAGACCTCCGCCAACTTGGCGTCGTCGTTCGAGCCGACGCGTCGCTTGAGGAAGTTGTAGGCGGATCGCTGAAGCGAACGAACGACTGCTTTGATCGCCTCATCCTGCCACTCACTCGATGTTTTTTAAGCAGCGAGAGGAGCGTGTGGAAGGAGGCGTAGAGCGAGACGTCCGATTGGATCAAGAAGTTCGAGCCCACGCCCAGGAAGCGCATGATCGACGCAAACGCTTCTTCGGCGTCCATGTAGTGCAGGAGCATCGCGCCGAGCGGGTACAAAATCTGCAAACGGCGCACTTGATTTCGTTCTCGGTCGGGCGAATCGAAGCGACGAGATCGTCGACCGGGCGCGGCCATCCGTCCGCTAATCCCGACAAATCGATCGACCCGTGACTTTTGGCGGGCTCGTCGAAAACAAGCGCCGGTTGCCCCCCGACTCACCGGAACGAAGCGCAATTCGGGCCGCACACACTCGACGACGATCAACACCCGCTGGAGGGCGACGGCGCCCTGCTGCTTGAGGCCGTGGTCGTGCACAACGATCCCGTCCATCGACAAGAAGGCCGGCTGGAGAGATTTCACTGCAAGCATTCGATCAGTACGCTCCTTTCGCCTCGGCCACTCACGTCCCGTCTTCATCAACTCGTTCAGTTGGCGCTGGTAGAGAAGTTTGTTCGTCTCGAAGTCCTTGTAGTTGCACAGCACTCGCCACAAGTCCGCGCGGATCTCGTGCGTGACCGGCCAGTCGTTATGTCGAACGAACTTCTTGATCTGAAACGGGAGGATGAGGTGGTGAAGGACATTCCTTTCTGGTCTTTTGAACTGTGCGCAATTCAGTGAGATCTTTTGGTTGATTGAAAAAAGCCTACACTTTCGACGATTCGCTTGACCGCGCGCTTCGAGAGCTCCGCGAAGTTGCCGACGTAAAACAACTCGTGGCGTTGGAGGCGGTCGATCGCGTCCTTCGTGCTCACTTCGAACTCGGAGAAGATGCTCGAGCGAGAGCTGCAGCGGGACAACTGACGCCCGTCCACGTCGTCCTCCTCGACGACCGTCAGCCCGCCATTCTCGTCGATGGCCCAGTGGTTGGAGGCGATGGAGGAGGCGGCGTCCAGGTAGCCCGAGTCGATGGAAGCGGAGCGCATTTTCGCCTTCTGCTCCGACTTGTTTTCGTCTCCGCTCTCGGCCGTCGAATCGAAGGAGCCGCGGGGCGAGCGCTCGAAGTGGCTGCTGATCGCCGAGTCCACGGACGACTGCTGGCGGAACACCCGGCGGGAGAAGTCGGGACTCGGCGGCCGGCACGCGTCCAGTTCGCGGACGAAAAGGTCGTTCGAAAATGCCGAGTCGTTCGATTGGACGCTTTCCGCCTGCCGCACCAAACGGCGGCGCGTACGTGGCTGCGGCTCGGCGGGCGCGTTCGTCATTCCCGCGTCGATCGTGTTGCGGCGGCGGTGGAGTGCGCTCTCCGCCTCGTAGACCGCGTGGAATTCGGGGCAGAGCTGCGAGATGCCCAGACGGTCGTGATCGATCGGGATCACCGAGTTCTTCCTCCGCTGCCCCTCCTCCTGCACCGAGGCCGCTTTCCTCTCCGCCCACTTCGAGCGGCGCCATCCGCAGTCCGAATTGGCCGACGAGATCACTTGAAGAATGACGCTGTTGCTCGTGGTCATTCTGCAGTGAGCACTGAAGTCAGTACTGCGCAAGAGAGCATCACGTATTGAACACGGAAAGAACGAAAAGCAGGAACTACCGTACGCGAGAACCGGAAGCAAGGAGTGAGCAGAAATGAGTCCCTAACACGATCCAATCTTGACGCCCGCATTCCTTAAATAACCGCCCAGAGCTTCCATTAATAACCGCCGTTCGCCAGCCGCCAACTGTCAACAGAACCCGAACGGACGGCCATTAGACGCCGAGTGGAGTGCAAATCCGTGCTCCCTTCTCGTGTTTCGAAACGCCTTGTACAAACACTCGAGCAGGACGGCGAGAAGATCAAAGTTCTTTCTGCTCATTCCGCTCGCTTGTTTGAATGCCGACCGGCCGGCGGATAACAAGCGAGTCCAATCGGCCGGCACCAAAAACCACAGAGCTCGACGACCAAGGAGTCAAACAGCGGGCGAAGTTCGGGAAGTCGGGAGTGAACGGCGCGAAACGATCGGAGGTCATCGGAACTCTCGCCTCCACTCTCCTTCTGATTGCATTACAGTCGGGCGGAACGTTGTAAAAGAATCAAAACAATGCGTGTCGATTGATAAGCGACGGGAGATTCCCGCCTTTGTTCCCGTCGGGCGGGCGAGCGGAGGGCGGGCGGACGGGCGGAGCGATCGCGCGCACAAAGGACGCCCTCGAATGAAGACGGCGGAATTCGATTCGAGTGCGCGTGTTCGCGCGTTTGTCGGTTTATTCGATCGTGCCCAATTATCCGCCCCGTGAACGACGAGGCGGAACCCACGAAGTCGGCAGGAATTCGTAAAGCAGGAGGATCGCCTCGATTTAACCTTCGGGATGGAGGGAGGGGTAATCCGCCCACTTCCTCCCCACAACGAGCGAGCGGCCGGGGCCAAAAATAAAGAAGAGCCGCGTGAGTCCTCATAACCGCTCGCTTATTTGCGGTCGCGTATTAGCGGCAGCGGAATGTAAACAGCGGGACATCCGCTCGTAACGAGCCCGTTTGTTGCCGAGAGGGCGGTGAAATCACGGGTCTCCCCGCTGCTGCTCGATAAGGAGTCCCCCGGGACGGGCACTACGCAAGTGACCACGAGGAAACACGGCGGGAGTGCACACGTGTTTCTTGCAGAAAAAAGTGGCCGTTTCCACCCAAAATTCCCCGTTTCGCGCCAAGCAACCGGCCTGCCGGCCGGCGGGCGGGCGCGGAGTGGACCAATCGTCTCTGCAGCGGACTCCCGACCATTTCGAATGACCGGCCACTTCGCTCCGCTCTTCTCGCCCGCCCGCCCGCCCGCCCGCCCGCCCGTCTTCTCTTCAATAATTTCGACGAACACGACCATCGTGTTCGCAAACAAACGCGCGTGTAGCCGTGCGAATTTCCTTCATTCGAACGACAATCCAGTCCAATGAATACCGTAGGCCGCCCATCGATGAGTAACGGTGAAATGCGAGGAAGAGAGAAGAGAACAGAACGAGGTGTGAACCGATGGAGACCACGAGTTTCCCATCGCTGCTCATCGTTCAACTTCGAGTGTGCATTTCGCAAATTAGCACGAGAAAAGTCGAGCAAATCCCAATCCAGCGAGCGGCTTGTGAAGCGATCGGGAAAACAAACAAACAAGAGAGCGGGACCTCGCGCACGTCCCGCGATCGCGCGACCGGGCGGGTCATGACATTCGGCGGGCGGGCGGGCGCGAAGGCGGAAGGTCGAAAGTCGTGCTTTCGGGCCAACCGGAGCCGATTGGGCCGCGCGAGCTCCGAACCGAGCGGACGGCCGGCGGTCTAATGCGCGCGAAACCGCCCGCAGTCTCTCCCCCGCACTCATTTCAACACTCGGCCCTCGGTGCGAATAAGGAGCGAATGAGTCACGGGCCGCTTTCGTGAGTGCAGCTGTCACAAGTGGCTGGAGGGCAAGCAATCGACCCAAAGCACTTCAAATCAAGTCGAAAAGTCAACAGGAACGATCAACAATCCAACGGTTTCTAATTGCTCGAATCAACGCCCGTTTTACGAGCGAGCGGAACAACGAGGCGGACGAAAAGCGGCCGCCCGAACGAAACGGGCGGCGGTCAACGCGGCCGATCGCTCGAAACGCCGACCGGCGGCCAGAAGCAGCGGCCACGTCCCACTAAGCGAATTCTCGACATTCTTCGGTCTTCTCATGAATGTGCGCACAGTTCTCGACGGAAGGGGACCCACCTGAGATCTCCGGTTCATCTGCAGCATGTACTGGAGCTCGGCGATCGTGCCCAGGGCGGCCGTCGAGGGCTCCTTCCGGAGGTCCGTGAAGCTCGTGAACGCCTGAACACAAGCAATAGACAAAGAAGACGAGTGAAAGCTCACATTCTTGTCGTCTCCGAAGCGAAATCCCCGCGGTTCGGCGCTCGTTCGGCTGACCGTCGGCTGCCGCTTGGGGCCGAGCCGGAGGGAGCGGCGGATGGCCAACGAGAGCCGACTGCTGATGCTGGACGGCGACTGCGCTTCGAGCTGCAGCTGCTGTTTCCGGCCGCCGGTGTACTCGCGCACGAAGTTCGGGTTGATCTTCGAGGGCTTCTCGTTCTCGTTGATCACGTCGAAGTGGACCTTCGGCGTCTCCGATTTGGACTCGTCGTTGCGGTTGTTGCGCGTGCGGAGAGACGAGGAGTGCGTGGAGTTGTGATTGACGGATTTGCCGAGCAGCGAGGTCGAGGCCCCCGGATCGAGGTCCTCGAACCGGAGCGGATCTTCCACCGACATCTCCTGCAAGCGAGGGGTCAAAACGAGACAAACAGCCGCAAGAACACGCAATCGCGGGCGGGCGGAAATCGGCAGTCCGCTCGGGCGCCTCGCCGTTTGACGCCCCGCGGTTATTCGCGTACGCGGCGGACGGCTCGAGGGCCACACGGCCGCCGCAACCGCATGGAATTGTAGGCGGCCGCCCAACAACACGCGCCGCCTGCTCATTAACCGCCTCGGCGAGGGCGAGCGGTCGCGCGACTCGCCGCCGCCGATCGCCAATTACACGAAAGAAGGCGGTTAATTTGCGAAAACTCCCGGCAGTCTGAAACGGAGACCGATTGCGACGAAAAACCGAATTCCCCGACCAACTCGATAAGACGCACGTTCGGAACAAGCGATCAAACGACCGGCGAGCACGCAGTTCGCCGATGACCGCCGCCCACCGGTCGCTTCTTTCGCCTCCTTCCCGCGGGCATTTATCGGCTTTTCTTGGACGAAACTAAGATGCTCTTCTGGTTCCCGACGGCAATTTCTTCGATACGGAGCGGGCGGAGTACCCTGGCATTGATTTAGAGGAGTGAGTGGAGTGTCCCTCTCACTCCATTAGTGGCCGTTCATTTCGCTCATTATTTTCGTTGGAGTCGGCGGTTGATCGGCGGCCGAATGCAGAACTTCCTGCGGAATGCCGGCAAGTGGGCGACCGTCGGGCAGAACGTGTACAACGAGGTCCAGCGCGTGGCGAAGGACGTGAAGAAGAGCCGCAGTCGAAGTCGCTCCCGCTCGCGCGATTCCATCAAGGTTTGTCCATCTTCCATTTCCGTTTGTCTATTCGTTCGTTTGCAGTTGGAGAAGATCGACCTCCGTCCGCTGACCAAAACCGACTCCTCGTCGCTGTTCTCCGTCTACGCGAATGCCGCCAAGAAGTCCTTCTTCGTCGTGTACGTGCCCGATCAGCTGCTCGTGAAGCAGCGGGAGTCCCAAGCAGAGGCCAATCGAGATCGAGACCGCTTGAACGAGCTGCAGGGCATCGTCGACGACTGCAGTAAGCTCCTTTTATCAATTGGGCATCTTTTTTTTGTCTTTTTGCAGAAGAAGCGAACCTCCTCGCCGACTTGATCGCTCAGGCGCTTGTTCACCGCGATTGGTTCGAAATCCACCTGCTGACGGCCGTGGGCTCCAACGAGCTCGTGGAGGAGTTGTGCTCGAAGGACCCGCTGAAGGTCGTGAACACCCCGACGCCCTCCGAAGGCCTCCTGCCGCTCCACATCGCCGTCAAACGAAAGGACTGGCCGCTGGCCCAACGCTTCCTGGACTACGGAGCGGATCTGCGGAAGTGCGACCTCTCGGGCTGCAACAGTCTGCACTACGCGGTCCTGCACGACGATCCGGAATTCCTGCAGGCGAGCTCGCTCACCTATCTTTTCATTGCCTTCTTCTCCGTTCAGGCCTTCAAAATCCACCGCGAGGAGCAGTTTGTGGCCGCCCTGCATGCGGAGAACGTGAACAACAACCCGCCGCTTCACTTTGCCCTGCGCACCGAGCGGGGGAAGTGCGTGAAGTTCCTCGTCGACTGCGGGGCGAACAGCGACGTGCACTCGTTGAACATCGCGGAATTCGGAGTGACGCCCAAGTGAGTTCCCTTCTTCCGTTTGAATTCTATCGGATTGTTGTTTAGAGCGCTGGACGCCCTCCTTTCGTGCAACAAGAACGCTCTCGTGGGCGATCCCTCAATGAAACAAACGACCTTCCTCCACCGTCCCTTCTCCAACGACGTTCGTTCGCTTTCACTGCAATGCTCGACCGTTGTGCTTCCAGCTGCTGCGCGTGGTGAACAAGAACTGCCCGGAGATGGTCGACTACCCGGACAAGGACGATCGCACTCCCCTCCACGCAGCCTGCGTGCGGAAAGACCTGAACTCGGCCGTCAGCCTGCTCGCCCACGGCGCCTCCGTCCACGTTCAGGGCAAACTGGGCAACACGCCGCTGCATCTGGCGGTTGAGAAGATGGACGAGCTGACCGTGAAGCTCCTCCTCTGCTTCGACGCCGACGTGCAGGTCGAGAACAAGGCGGGCAAGCTGCCGGCCAACATGAGCGGATCGTGAGTCTCTTCAATCTTTTTGCTTCTCATTCGCTTGCTGCTCGTTTAGCGCTGGAATGGCGAAGATCTTCAGCGATCTGAAGAAGACGGCGGAGCAGGCGAGCAAGGGAGTTTGTCACGAACTGCCAGGTAGGTCCTTTCGTTTCTCCTTCATTTCACTTGCTTCCAGCGGTCATCCGCTACTCCCATCAGTCGGCCGTCGAACACCAGAAGTCGCTGGAGGCGGAGGATCGGCAGCAATCTCTGCGCTTGCTCTCGCTGGGTTCGTTCTCCCTGATTGCTGTTTTACTTCCGGGCTTTGAGACGGCGGCGGCATTCGGGGCGTGTGCTTGACAATCCTCTTGCTGCACATCGAGAAGTTCCTGGACGGCGAGCGGGTGGTCGACTTCTTCGACTGGATCGCTGGCACGAGCACTGGAGCGATCCTCGCGCTGGCGCTCGTCGACGGCTATCCACTGATCGAATGCCTGCGGATCTACTTGCGCCTGAAGGACGAGGTCTTCAAGGGCAGCCGGCCGCACGACCCCGCACCGCTAGAGGCCTTTTTGAAGGCCGAGTTCCAGGAGCGGACTCTCGACCAGCTGAATCTGGACAAGCGTGTGCTCGTGACCACGTGCCGCGCGGACTCGCACCCGCCGAAGCTCGTCCTTCTCCGCAACTACGAGCTGCCCGTCTCGCTGATCGAAACCATGCGCCCGGCGGACGTGGCGATCTGGAAGGCGGCCCGCTGCTCGTCGGCCGCCCCCCCTTCTTCCCCAGTGTACGGCGTGTAACAGAATTTGTGTCAACGGGTCAAACACGAGTTTGGTCCCGCAGCAACAAGTCCACTGGTTTGGCGAAGAGTTCCTGAGTCTTTTCGCCAAACGCGTTGACTTCTTGCGGCGGGACTTTATTTGCGTTTGACCCGTTGACAAGAACTTTGAAACACCAGGTAGACAACGTGTTCCTGGACGGCGGGCTGATCGCCAACAACCCGACGATGGATCTGCTCACCGAGGTCCAGCACGCGAACATGCAGCGCCGCAAGAACGTGAGTCTTTTCCACTCGTTCGCTTCGAATACTCAATTGTAGAACGAGGACCCGCTGCCGATCGCGTGCGTCGTCTCGTTGGGCACCGGCGTCCTGCCGCCCCAGCCGATGGAGAGCTTGGACCTCGACCTGCCCAAGGGCTTCAACGGCGTTACGTCGCTCATTTCGGACGTCGCAAACGCCGCCTTCACGCTGAACGGACTGAAGAACATCTTTGTCGAGCAGGTGGGCCGTTCAGCACGCTCCTTTGTCTACTCTCTTCTCTGCAGCTGGCCATCTCCGACGGCCAGGTGGTCGAACGTTGCCGGGCGTTCGCTGACGCCCTCCAAACGCCCTTCTTCCGCTACACGCCCAAGCTGGCGGTCGAGTGTCCGTTGAACACGCGGGACAACGTGGAGATCGTGCGCTTGATGTGGGCGACCAAGGTGGGCGCTCTTCTTCCTTCTTTCCACAACTCGCTCCTTTCAGCTCTTTGCCCTCTCGCTTAGCACGGAGGAGATGCAGCAAATCGTCTCGTTGTTGAAGCGGGGCCAGTGATTCCGCTGCCTCTGTTGCCCTCAAGCGGGTTTTGCTTTTCGGTTTTCGTGCCAACGAATAAACATTCCGCCAATGCACGAGCAATCGGTTTATTGCGAGACGAAAGAATCGAGCAGAAAGCGGAAAGAAAGGAGATCGTGAGGTGAAAACTGAGTTCTTTCTTCCGTTGGCCGTCAGAGATCCTTGGAGACCGAGAGGAAGATGTTGCGCGCGATGTCAGGCGTCAGTTGGTTCGAATTCCACACCTGCGGGAAGAGGAAGTTCATCCACCAGCGCCGGCCGAACACGAGGGCCATCCGCTCGCCGAAGTTCTCGCCGTCGCTCTCCAGCTGGTCACGCAGTCGGCCCACGTGGTAGTCGTGATGCGTGTAGCCGTTTGCCGTGTAAAATATCTGAACACAACTCATTCTAGTCAAGAGAATTGGATAGCGAACCTGCACGCCGAAGAACCCGATGGCGGCGACCGACGAGGCGGCGGCCGCACTGAAGAGGATCGCGAGCAGGAAGTTCCCGAAGGAGTCGTGGCCGAGCAGCCAGTTCGCCAACGAGACGGGCGCCAAGTACTGGACCCACCCGAACGGATACCACGGCGAGACGAAGCGGCTCAGGTACACGAACGTGAACGACGCGCCGTACGCCGCTCCGATCGACGCCCAGAGGAGAAACGCGATGAAGAATCGCTGCAAACAGGAGATGAATGGGAGCGATTGAAAAAGAAGGCACCTGATTGGCCAGCCCAACACAGCCGCCGGTCAGCATGCAGTGGTGGTCCTTCCGGAGCACGCAGATCTCACACAACGGGCAGTGGTGGCAACGACCTGAAACAAAAGAATAAGCCATCGCATTCATTCCCATTCACGTACGAGGCGTCAATTTGCGGCACTCGGAGCAGAACTTGGTCGTTCCTTTGGGCCGGTCGTCGGGGACCCACTGCTCCCGCTGGTAGATCCCGTCTTGCGTGATCACCAGCCGGCCGCTCGGCGGTGAGCTCGGCGATTGGGCGTCGTCGCCGCCGAGCAGTCGACTTCGCTCGTCGCCCTCGTCGACCGGCTCGTCGAACTGCGTGATGCGCTCGGCCTCGCTGTCCGGCAGGAGGGAGCTGCTCTTCACCGTCCAGTACTTCACTTGATTGCGCGGATTGTAGTGTGGAAGAGGACGAGGTTGGCGAGGATTTCGGCGAGGATCACGAGCGCAAAGATGAGCGGCCAGAAGCAGGCTTCTCGACCGTACAGAGCGGGACACGTGTGGAAGACGTTCACGCCCGCAATGCTCAAGATGATCGCGCTCTGAACATGAAATGAAAAAAAAGCAACGAGTGTGGTCTCACCGTGTAGATCACGCCCGAGTAATTGAGCACGCTGAACAGCAGCAGTCGATTGCCCGCCATGCCGAACCTGACCCACGCACGATTGCTTGATTTCGTTAAAAAAAGTGAAAGGTAGCTAACAGTCGAAACAACTGCTGTGAAACAAGAGCATGCAGTCAGAAGAATCCAATCGTTTATTCCCAACGTTAAACCTCAAACAATCGATCGAAATGTACAGTGCGGGCGGGAATTTCGAACGGGAGATCGGCACTTACGGACAAAAGTGAACGGTTCGCTAATTGGAAACAGTTGGCGAGGCGGAGGACCTGGACATACGAGGGAAAATATGTGGAGAGCGGAGGTTATCGGCGATAAAAGGCACGACTCATCGATCGTTCCGAGCGGAGGGGTGCGGACTCACGGCCGCCGCAAAAAGTGCTCCAGCACTTCGAGAATTTGGGGCGAGGCCCGCCGGGCGAGCATCAGCGGCGTCTCGCCCGCCTTGTTCAGCGCGCTCATGTCGATGCCGGGCGCCGAAAGGAGGTACTTGAGCGTCACGATTTGCTTCTGCGGGTCGGCCGACGAGTTGATCGCCAGATGGAGGGGCGTGAGGTCGCCGTTCGAGCGGGAGTTCACCTCCACCCCGCGCGAGAGCAGGATGCCGACCACGTCGTGGGCCGCCCAGCAAGCGGCCGAGTGGAGGACCGTCCAGCCGTCTTCCGTCCGCCACTCGGGATCCGCCCCTGCAACGAGCACTTGGTTAACACTCTGTATTGATCGTCACGCACCGACGGAAAGAAGCCACTTGGTCGCTTCGGCGTGGTTGTTGTACGCCGCCCGGTGCAACGGCGTGTAGAAGTCGCGATCACGAGCCTGCAATCCGGATAGTCAAACAAGAAAAAGAAATGATCGAACTCACCGACAGAAGGGTGGGGTTCCGGGCGTGCATAGTCTGGAGAGTCTGCAGGTCGCCCTGCTCGGCGGCCAGCAGGAACTGCTCGTTCGGATCGGAGGCGTCGCCCGGTTCGATCCCCTGCTCGTCTTCCTCCCAGCCCGAGACGAACATCGACGGTGCGTCCTTCTTCTGCTCGCGGATTTTGTCCCACAGTTCGGACTGGATGGTCACAAACAATCAAACAAAAGAATAAAATGAGAGAACTAACGGGCATTTCATTCACGAGGTCCCCCTTCTCCTGCTCCTCGGCGTCGTCCAGCGTTTCGGAGAGCCGGTCGTCGCACTCCATCTGGCCGATCTGCTCGGCGGTCTCCTCGATCGAGTCGTGTTCCATTGCGGGGAGTAAAAAGAGAAGGAATTCACATTGGGGTGCCCAATAACAACTGCTCGATCCGCCCGAGTGGCCGCGAGTCTTTCCGAAAAGCCGCTTCTAATTGGGCGGCCGTCGTGCAGCTCGCAAGCGGCAGTGCGCACTCGTGTCCGCTCGGTGCGGCAAGCGGAGTGCGAAGTCCACTCTTTCGTGTTATTCACTAACGCATCGTAATTGAAGTAATCGAATCGAATTCACTCCATCCGCAAATCCGAAAAATTGTGCACGTTCATCGTTTATCCTTTTTAGTCACGAATTCGAAGGGCCCGAGTCGATCAGGGCGTCAAAGAGCGCGAAGTGCTGCTCGGTCGCCTCGTTCGTGTCCATTTTGATCCACTCGGGCCGGCGAGTGATCAGCCGTCGACGGAGATGGAAGCCGAGAGCCGCGAGGACGGTCGGGTGGATGAAGTTGAGCTGAACGCACCCGTGAACACTCAAGAGCAGAAGGAACTCACGATATACGTGTATTGCAACACGGCCACGTGTGCGGCGATGTCCAGCCGAGGAGCCGCAAGGTGGGCGCCCAGAAATCCGATGGCGTAGAGGAGAAACAGAAAAAAGTGGGCGACGGCCAGCGGGGCGACCAGCCGGATGCTCAGAAACGCCTCGTTCAGCTCCAGTGACCGCTCCAGCGTGTAGTCGATCGACCGCCTAAGGAAGCTGTTTTACTCGCAAGACTCTTGGGACTCACTCCTTCAAATTTTTCTTGCTCTTCGAGTACAACCAGACCCCGCCGAAAGCGGCGGCAAAGTTCGCGAGCAGGAAACCGAGCATCACGCTGATCATCCGGTGACTAGACGTCGACGAGGTGGCCATGCAGTACGCTCTTCTGCCGTTTAGATCCTCGTTCTTGTAGATGTAGTAGAGCAGGAAGACGTCGGCTATCATCTGAACAGAACGATCACGACTGAACGCCTCCGTCGACTCACAATCGAAACCACGAGACTGCAGCCCAACAAGCAGCCGTTTCGCCGGTAGAAAGAGGAGCAGAAGGTGGCCACCAACCGTTCTATCAACAGCGCCATCACGGCGAGATTCACGCCCATGACGGCGGCAGAAATCGGGAGCCGGGCGGCCAGGCAGTGGAGCGAAGACCAGCGGTAGGCGCAGGGCGGGAGGTCGCGGATCGCTTGAGCGAAATCCCGCACGCGGAGGACGATCGTGCTCGCGCTCAACAAAACGCCGAATGCCAACCCGGAGAGGAGGACCGCCCGCAGCGAGTGGTGAACGCGAAATCTGGCCGAGCGATTCCTTCCGGCCGGATGCTGAGCGCACAACCCGACGCCGATCACGACGATCGTTAGCAGAGCGAAGATCGTTTGGACGATGTGGGCGGCGTGGACGACCGGCGAGTGGGCGAGGAGGTGCGCGTGGGAACAATTGCGGGAATCAGGAAGCATTCCAGTCGGATGAACGGACTTCTGCGAGTAAAAGAGAGGAATTGGCCCCGTTTCGGCTTTCTGCCGGTTGCACCTAACGCAAACAAATGCCAACGGGGACGTCAAGAGTGGAAATTGAAATTCCGCTTTCATTTGGGCACTCGCCGCCCCGCTGAAAGAAGTCCAACTGTCCATCCCGCCTTTCACTCCTCATCGTTCCGTTGTTTATTCGCATAACGAGTGGTCGGCAGATAGAAAGAAGGTGGAGGGCAGGCAGAAGCAACAACAAAGAACGCTGCATGGAAGAAAGCTAATGATCGAGAAAGGAACCCGTTCGAAGAAATGAGATGAGAGGCGGGAGGACCGAGAGAAGCGGTCTTCAGTAGACGGTGTCCACGCGGGCCGTCGCCGGCACCTCAGGATGCCACAGGTCGATCGAAAGGACGATGCGGACGGCGGTGGAGGCGGCCCCGTCGAACCACAGCTCGTGCTCAAAGGAGGGATCGAAGACGAGGAACTTGCCCGTCTTCCAGCCCTTCACGTCCTTCCCCACTCGAATGCGGGCCTCCGAAGGGGCGACGAGCCCCAGCTGGGCCTCGAGCACGAAGTTCGTAGGTGCGCAGTGCGGCCACACGCGGCTGCCGGGCGTCATCACGCTGATCTTCATCTGAAGCGATCGTTTGTCTTTCGACCTTTAATCTGGCACTCACGTCGCCCTTCTCGCACTTGGACTCCGAGCTGAAGTCCTTGAGGATTTGGCAGATGGTGGGCACGAGGCGGCAGTTCTTCTCGTCGAAAGAATGTTCCGCCCGCAGGACGAGTGCCCGATGGACGCCCTCCGAGATGTGCGGGTCCTTCAGTCGGATTCAGTAAAGAAAGATTGCGGTTGTTTCACTCACCTCGTCGACAAATCGGTCGGGATTTTCGGTCCACGCCCGCTGCGCCTCTTCGCGGATCGCCGTCCACTGCCGCTCCATGTTCTGGGAACAACAAGGCGATTGCTTGCGTGCTCATCTGCCGCTCACCTTCAACTGGCGGGCGCACCTCGTTTGCTGCAACGACCACCACGAGCGGGCGGTCAGACCCTCGAGATTGTACGTGGAGCGCTGGTAGACGGAGGGGAAGAGGCCGAGTTCGACGGCCTCCTCGTACACGCGGAGGGCTTCCTGGCCCCGCGCACTCCGCTCCAACGCCTCGCCCAAGTGGAAGTAGAACCTTCAAGCAGCAATCATTCATTCCTTCCTCCTTCTTTACTCACTTGGCGTCTCGAATGGGCTCCTCGTGGGTCTTCAGCCCCTTCTTCATGAACTGGACGCCCCGCTCGTAGTCGTGATCGTACACTTTGAGGAGGTAGCCGAAGTAGGCCTGCGCAACGCCGTTGTTTGGGTCCGTTTCGAGGACGGTCGTGAACACTCGACGGGCGTCTTCCGGGCGGCCCATCATCAAGAACGTCATCCCGAATTCGTTTTGCGCGTTCAGATCGTCGGGAAAGCGGTCGATCACTTCTCGCTGGACGGTCATCACTTTGTGCAGGTTCCCTTTGTAGCGCGCGCACTCCACGAGGTGGTCGGCCGTCAGCCTGAACGCCCGAATGAACGAAAGAAGCGGAGAGGACCCACTTGAAGAGTTCTTCCGGCGTGTCGAAGTTGTCCAGCACCTTCTGGTAGTCGGCGATCGCCCGGTCCAGCAGCGAGTCGTCGTCCTCGAACTCACTCCGCAGTTGGAGCACTCGGGCGATCCCGAACTGTGCCCGCGGACTCTCTCGGTAGTCGGCCAGAACGGCTTCGTACAACCGAACGGCCTCATCGAATTGATGCTGAACGCGACAAATGGCTAACAGAAGGAAAAAAAGAACCCACTTTCTCTGCAAGGTAGTCGGCCTGCTCCAATTCCTCTCGGTGTTTGTAATCGTGCCGATTGGTCGTCGCCTTTCGGTCGTGGAAGTTCGCCCTACAAACAACCAGAAGAGATTGGAAAGTCAACCGCATGTTCGAAACGAACCGCTTCCGTGTGGCGACCAACTCGTGAACTTCGGCCGTTTCTTCGGTCGTCTCATCGGCATCGTTTTCGTTCGAATTCCGCCGCTTCTCCTCGTTCGAGTCGGCGGTCAGCGGATGATCGAGTTTCGGATACACGCGCCGACCGCTTCGTTTCAGCAGCGACATTCGAGGGTTGTGTTTGTCGCCGGCCATTTGCTCCGCTTGGACCGAGCGATGCCACGAGACGCCCGAACGGCCCTTCCGTCTGGGCCGTCGGAGTCCACGCGGAAGAACGAGCTCTTCTTCGTCCTCCTGCTCCTCCGAGTTGTCGTCGTCGTCGTCATCGTCCTCCTCCTCTTTTTGCTCGTCGGCTTCCTTCTTCACGTTGACGGGCACCTTGGAGATCGGCGAGAGCGGCGTCTTTCGTGCGGGCTGAATTCAAACGATCACTCCAACACTCCCCGAACGACTGACCGGCTTCTCTTCCTCCTCATCGTCTTCCTCTTGATCTCCATCGTCCTCATCGTCGTCGTCATCGTCCTCTTCTTCACTGATCGGTTTCTCCTTCTCCGGGCGGCGGGTTTGGCGAGTGCGCTTCGCTTTTGGCGGTTCTTCCTCTTCCGGTTCGGGTTCGTCTTCCTTCTCGTTAGAGTCGTCTTTCTCCTCCTCATTGTCGTCATCGTCCTCCGGCTCATCCGCTTCTTTCGCGGCCCTCAATCGTTCGGCTTCGGCTCGTTCGGCGGCCTGTCGTTGACGTTCGCGTCTTCTTTGCTGAAAACATTCGATTGGTCGCAAACTACAAGGAAGAAACACGTACGACATGGCGGGGTTCAGCTGGTTCTTCCTCTTCTTTTTCCTCCTCCTTTTCCTGCTCTTCGGCGGGGATCTTGCGGATGTTCTGTTTGGCCTTCTCGTGGAACGCCTTCGCCTTCTCTCGCAAGGCGGCGAACAGAGAGATCTCCTGTTCCTCGCTTTCGTCCTCCTCCTCCTCCACATCTGGAAGCTCCGTCTATTGCCGCCATGCTTCTCATTCCACTCCACCTGCTGTGGGCTGAACGTCCGGAACGATCTCGTCGTTGGCTTCCGTTTCGGCCGGTCGACTCAAATCTTCGGCCTGGACCACGTACTCGTCGTCGTTGTACGGCGACTCTTAACACTTCCCTTCATGCCTGAATCCCTTCCCAAACGTACCCTGCTCTTCGGAGAAGATGGCGACCAGAGCGGAGCAGAGAAGAACAAAGACCAGAAGGACGGCCCACGTCTTCAAGCCGCCCTTGTTGATCGAGTAGTCGACCCGCGGGTGGTGGACCATGAGGGCCATCGGTTGGACGTGGCCGGGGCCATCTGCAAGGAGGCAGGTGGACGTGAAGGAACCGAGAAGAACCCACAGGAAGATCCTTGCCGCCGGAAGGGGTGCCGTTGGTGGACGACGCCGTTGGACGCGTAGGGCGTCGGCGAGGCGGACATTTGGGCTGTCCGGAGAGATTGGGCGCTTTCGGCCGCCGCCTCGATCCCGTCGATCAGCAGTCCGCCTGCCAGTGGGCCTCCTGTTCGGCGCTCGGCCTCATGCCCGCGGGCGGCCCGGCGGCTTGCGATCGGCGGCCGTCAAAAGTCGCTTCTTTCGGCCGAGAGAACACTCCGCGGCCTCGATTTCCGCCCGCTGCCGTCGAGTTTTGCGGCCGCTCACTCGTTTGGACACCAAAAAGTAGCGCCCCGAGAACCCCCGCCTTTCGCCCTCCAAACCGCCTGCTTCAAGTGGCCGCCGCACTTCGAACGTCTCCGAGTGCAAATTCGATCGCTCGTTGTCGTCACCGTCCAGACGGCGTCGTTTCGTCTGCAACTCGCAATAATTCGAGGGGAATGGAGCGCAAACAATCGAGAAGGGTGACAGCAAGCGGCAATTCAATCCCCAGCAGCCATAAACCAATTCTGGCGTCGGCTTTTGAACCCCAGCACAAACTAATCGACTCGAATTATCAAAAGTGACGGCCGGACGGCCGAAATCCCCCGCATTCCATCGCAGGCCCCGATTTTGCAGAACGAGTGCAGGGGAGAGGGCGGCCGAGACGATCGCGGGCTTTCGACTTCGGACTGTTTGCTCACGGCCGGCCAAGAGATCCGCAAAAGCCGGGAGATCGGCCGGCTTTCGTGTCACGAATGAATCGCGCGAGTGGCGGTCAGGAAGCAGCAGAGAAGCGAGAGGATGCGCTCATCTTCGGCCAATGATCGTGGCCGATAATCTCCCTTTGCTTTCGATATAGCAGCCTTTATTTCTTGCTATTCGAATCGCGTAAACAATCAACAACCAGAACAAAAAAAGAGGAAACCTAAGAGTTTAGGCGGCGATCGCCAACCGTTCGGCCGTCGGCCATCGTTTGATCCCCTTGACGAGGATCTCGTTCGCGTCCAGCGACTCCAAGAAAACGGCCTGCAGTTTGATTGAGGAATGTAATTGATGATAAAAAGAAGCACTCACGGTCTCTCGCACGTAACGAACGACATTGTTGAGGCAGACGGGCTCGACCGTCTTGCTCACGTACAGATTCCGCCAGAGGGCGGCCGCGAGGACGCAGTCGGAGTCCAGGAAGCCCTGAAGAAGACGATAGTGAGTGCTCGTTGCAACCGAAGGAACGTGCCTCGTCGTACTCGAAGATCGTCTGCAGGTAGAGGCCGTGCATCTTCCGCATGTCCGCCTTCGTGTTCATCTTCACGTTCAACTCCTCCTGCAATCCAACGAAATGAACGGAAAGACGAACTGAAGATTCACTCCAATCAAGTCCAGTCGTTTGTCCACGTCGAACCACAGGGAAGAGAGCAGCCCCTGCTGAACTCGCTTGTACGTGGGCGCGTCCAGCGAGGATTGGAGTCGCAGCAGACACAACCTGATTGTAAATAGCAGCAATGAAATGTCGCGAAGCAAAGTATGTCGCTTACCACGTGTGCAGGAGCGTCAGCTTGTACCACGAGGACCTGCAAAAGCAGAGATGAGGGTGGAATCACCGAAGAACAACTCGCATGTAGTCTGGGAGTTCAAATGCTGCAGCAATGAAGACATTTAAAATCAACCTCTGACCTTTGCTCACCTTTGATCAGCACCAAGTAGGGGTAGTTGTTCGCACAGTCGTAGTAGAGTTGAGAGGCCGACTTGTCCAGCAACTGAACACAAACGAATAGAAGGATCGAATGGTGGACTCACACCAATCATCTCCTTGTCCAGTCCCTCGGGCGGCGTGCTTCTTTTGAACAAATGGCGGGCCCACGCGAACATCGGCGGTTTGTAGCCCGTCTTGATCGCCTCCTGCACCGTCCCGCCATACGACTTCTGCTCGACGGGCTCCTGCAATTCGAACAGAACTCATGGTGCAAAAGAAATCACTCACTTTTGGAAGGCTGTCAGTCGAGAAGGCCGTCCGTTGTGGACGAACGGTGGCGGAAGAGGAGGGCCGAAGAATCCTCACCGGAAAGGAGGCCAAGTGGCGATTCATTCATGCAGGACACGATCGGAAATTGCGGATTCTTTCCGCCCTCCCCGAAAGCGAACGGGCAGAAGACCGAAAATTCCGTCAGTTGGCGACGAATCGGATCGCAGCACTCCGCCCGCCCAAATGAAAAACCAGACGGATCGTCGCCGAAGTGTCTTCTCATTTGTTGGAATGGTTCAATTTCGGTTTCGCTCGATTCATTAATGCTCCGTGTGTACTGCGATGAAGCGAGCAGCAAGAAGAAGGAGGCGGACGAGCGTCCGTCCACTTCGTGCCCGGCCGACGGCGAGAAGAATGAACCCGAAGAGGACGAGGAGGAATTCGAGGGTTGGTTTTTAATCTCCGCATTTCTCTCGACCGTTCGCTCTCTTGCAGCCCCACAAGTGAAGATCGCGGACGTGCCGCTGGAGCGGCTGAATCCGCTGGCCGGCCCCTCGCAGCCCGCCCCGCTCATCCAGGGCTCCATTCCGAAGGAGGCGGCCATCAAGACACACGCCAACCTCTACAATCTGGACCCCGAGCGGGAGGAGCGCATCCGGAAGCTCTACGAGCGGCTGGACCTCGACAACGACGGGACCGTCAACATCCGCGACCTCTCGATGGCCCTTAAGCGAGAGACGCCGCACATTCCTTCGGGTCTCGCTCCCGTTCGTCTTCACCCTCGTTCTATTTGAATCTTTTGCCTTGCAGAAGATCCTCCAGCGAATAAGCAAGGACGACAGCTACGAGATCAACCTGCCGGAATTCGTGCAGTACGTCGTGGTACGTCCTCTTCTTCCCACACAAGAATCCCGTGTATCGATTGCAGGAACACGAGAAGCGGCTGGAGCACGTCTTCGAGGATCTGGACCGAAATCAAGACGGTCGGTGGAATGAGAAGGACAGATGAGGAATGGGCGGATTGCAGGCTTTATTGACGTCAAGGAGATCAAAAACTACTGCATGAAAATGGGCGTTCCGATCAGCGACGAGAAGGCGAGATATCTCGTGGAGAAGTGAGGACCTTTTCGTCTTCTTCCCATTCTCTCCTGCTTGTTCGCAGAATGGACGTGACGGGCAGCTCTTCGATCGACCTGGGCGAGTTCCAGAAGTTCATGCTCCTGTACCCGTCGACCGACCCCACGGACATCGCGAACTTCTGGCGACACAATCTGGTTCGTTGCAAATCGACGGGCGGGATGCAAATCTCCTTGCTGGCGGTCGAAATTCGGGGTTTCCTTTTCGTTCCGCACGTTTCGCAGTCGGGGGAGTCGGCCGTCTTTTCTCTTCCGCCCACTGACCGCCCGCCTCCACGATGGTCCACAAACTCAAACGAGTCAAACACGGGCTTCGCGCCTACAAGGTGCTTTGGAGAGGGAAAGCGCGGACTGCTGCTCGCTTTAAAAGGCACTTTCTGTAACTCTGGACCACCGAGTGGCACGTTTCAAAAACGACCCTTCGGTTTTTGTTTTTAACAGCTTCTCTGAATTGTGCTGAATCTAAAAATGCGCATTTCAAGGCTTGCAAGTGGCCTTGTTCCGACTTACAGGGCTCCGTACCCAAAAGGTCCGGATTTCACCCCATTGGGTTCAATCGAAAGTCGTGTCGTTGTAACAAGGTTTTAGACTACGTGATTGTGCTCCTCTTGTAGCTCCTGATCAGAGCTTTCGATTGGTGTATACTGCTTGCAGGCTGCAATGTAACCGAAACAAGCTGTTGCGTGAGGCGCGAGAAGTTCGTTCCTTCGAAATTCCTATTTTTTGCGTTTAAAGCCGTTTTTCACGAAAAAATTACACTGATTACGAGGCAACGAAAGTCAACATGTTATTCTACGGATCAAGGCGCGTCGAACAAGATGCATCTCATCGTCCAAGCCCAGTCGAACCAGGAGAAAAAATTGTTTGAAGGTGGAGGACCAAAATCGACTCAAAATCGAAATCCCTTCAAACTTCAAAATGGCCTATTCAAATTGTGTTTGTTTTGACCGGAATGTTTACGAATGAGTGTTCGGACAAATAAAAGTTGTTTTGACACCTGCTCGACCTCCTTCGCGAGACTGATGTCAAGACGACCAAATCGGCGCCGGTTTTCGAGTTTTGCTTGTTGTTTTGCTAACGACGCATTTGTAACGGCCAAACATCATACCAAAATTGTAGCCCGGTTTTTACTCTACACTTCCACTGCTTTAAACGTCAAGAATACCAGGCGCACATATCAGGAAACAAACTTTCAATGTACTTTACAGCTATTTTGCTAGCATAAGTCTCTCCAAAAATTCGTAAAGCAGCTCTTTTATGCCTAGTTTGATGAAAGAAGGGCTTACTAAACTCTACAAAGTATTCCTGCCACAGCGTAGATCGAATGGTTTGCGTGGCGATCCATTCTATCCCTTTTTTGGCGAATCCGCTCAACTTCAGTGTCTTATGCACGTTTTTAACGGCACGCACTCGAAGACTACATCAATGTACAGAGCTCAACAAGGTGAAGAATACGACATCAATTTCAGTAGTCATCAGAACGGAGGGATGGAGAAAACCACCGGCTTTGAGCAGTGGATTTGTCGTTCTTTTTCGTGCCTACAGACCAGAGATGGGAAGTTCACCAGCGCGGTTTTCATCTCTTTATGTTTGTGCGGCTAATCTGATTGTTTTACGCTCGAGTTTGTCCATAAAAATGTTAATGCCAAGCAAAAAATGTGAAAATACTCTTATTTCGACTGTACTTTGGGCCGCAGTGAGCAGCAGTGGCAGAACTAACTGATGATTTGCAACAATCATTAGATGAACAAATTGTCAGCAAGACATTCATGCCATTTCGGCGAGCGTTAAAGCAGGTCTAACAAAGAAAACGCAAAAAATGCACCAAGCACTGCTTGCGGCTCTATTTTTGGCAGAAACGTTGTAATTGACATCAAATAAACACGAAAAGCGCTTAAAACAACTTTTCCAGTTGTTAGAACACGCAACATAACGATTCCACTCGACCATTTCGATGTTTGAAGAAGTTTCGATTTTGAGTCGAATCTGGTCCTCCACCTTCAAACAATTGTTTCTCCTGGTTCGACTGGCTTTGGGCAATGAGATGCACATCAAAATATCCGTTTTGTTCCGTAGAATGACGTAGTAGTTTCCGTTGCCTCGTCATCAGGGCAAAATTTTTGAGAAAAACGGCTTCGAACGCAAAAAATAGGAATTTCGAAGGAACGAACTTCTCGCGCCTCACGCCACAACTTTTTTTGATTTCATTGCAACCGGCAGGCAACATACACCATTTTGAAGCCCTCATTAAGTGCTACAAGAGAATCACAGTCACGTACGCTGAAACCTCGTTACAACGACACCACAGCCATTTGAATCCAAAGGTCCAAAATCTAAACCGTTTGGGTTCGGAGGCCTGTAACGCGGCAACAAAGCCCCTGGCTAACGTTCAAACGGGCATTTTCAAATTCAGCACGATTCAGAGCATCTATTAAAAACAAAAACCGATGAGTCATTTTTAAAACGTGCCAAAGTTTGCACTGGCGTGGTCCAAAATTACAGAAAATGCCTTTTAATCTACCGGTAGCTACCAACACGACTGATTGCAGGTGATCGACTTGGGCGAAGACTTCGCGACTCCAGAGGATTTCTCCGCACAAGAGATGGAATCGGGTGAGTGTCTCTTCAACCGTCTTCTTTCACTCCTCCTTCTCCTGCAGGATTGTGGTGGCGACACCTGCTGGCGGGCGGAATCGCCGGCTGCATGTCGCGCACGTGCACGGCGCCGTTGGACCGCCTGAAGGTCTTTCTCCAGGTTGGTCCTTCCCCTCACAACCTGCACACTTCACCGGCTTGCAGGTGAACTCGTCGAAGAAGTCGCCGTTCGGCGTGGTCGGCGGGATCAAGTACCTCTACGAGGAGGGCGGCGTGAAGTCCTTCTGGCGGGGCAACGGCATCAACGTGCTGAAGATCGCGCCCGAGTCCGCCTTCAAGTTCATGGCCTACGAGCAGATGAAGCGACTCATCCAGCGGCTCAAGGGCTCCCACGAGCTCACCATCTACGAGCGCTTCATGGCGGGCTCGGCGGCCGGTGCCATCTCTCAGTCCTTGGTTCGTCTCTTTCCATTCAACACACTCAAATGGCCGTTCAGATCTACCCGCTGGAAGTGTTGAAGACCCGCCTGGCGCTGCGGAGGAGCGGCGACCTGCGGAAGGGATTCCTGCACTTCGCGTCGGACATGTACAAAAAGGAGGGGCTCATCTGCTTCTACAAGGGGTACGTCGTGTAACTGGTTTTCTGCCAACGGCTTGAACACAAGTTTGCTTCCGCCGCAGCAAGTCCACTGCTTGGCGAAGAGTTACTTATTCTTTTCGCCAAACGCGTTGACTTTTTGCGGCGAGACTCTTTCGCGTTTGATTTGTTGAAAGGAACGTTGAAACTTCAGGTACGTCCCAAATCTTTTGGGGATCATGCCCTACGCGGGCATCGACCTCGCCGTCTACGAGACCCTCAAAGCGCTCTACGTGAAACGCTACTCGGACGTCAGCGAGCCGGGCGTTCTCGCGCTCTTGGCCTGCGGGACGTGCAGCTCGACGTGTGGCCAGTGCGTCTCCTACCCGCTCGCCTTGATCCGCACTCGGCTGCAAGCGAGGAGTGAGTGGACGGAAGGAAGAAGTAATCCATTGCCCTTGTTTGCTTGCAGCCATCTCGAACGACAAGTTCCAACCGGATACGATGATCGGGCAGCTCAAGTACATCCTGCACAACGAGGGACCCACCGGTTTGTATCGCGGAATTGCCCCGAACTTCATGAAGGTGAGTTCTCTCCGTGCTCCTCTCATTCCCTCGTTGTTTGCAGGTGATCCCGGCGGTGAGCATCTCGTACGTGGTTTACGAGAGCGTGCGCAAACAACTCGGGGCTCGGATGACGTAGGCGGGCGAATAAACGAGATGAAAGCGATTAGGAATCTCACTGCTCGATCGGCCCACTTGCTCCACTTTCGTCCGCCTTGTTCCTTCGAATTCTTAGAGTTTTGGTCTTTCCCACTGGTTTGTTTGTTCGCCCCTCCGGTGTTGCTCATAAGTCGGCATTTGGCCCTCCCTCGATCGATTCACTACACGGCAGTCCGCGGCCTCTTGCTCTTCGCTCCTGAATGCGGGTGTTTGTTGCTGCTCTCCACTTGCTCCGCCATGCCGTCGTCATTGTTTGCTCCTTGTTCGTGGTTGCCGGCTAGCTAATTCGTTGTTTGGAATAAATCCCGAAGATTCACTTGCTGGCGTCTGTTAGAAGAAGTTCTCAATCAACACAATACTTTGACCGATGGCGACGCCTCACTCGTTCTTTCAGCTATGAACATCCCGGCGGCCCTGACGGCGGAGGAGAAGCAGTTGAAGGCGACCTTCGAAAACATCAGAAATGCCGTTCGTTTTTCGTTTTCCTCTTTCACTGCAAACTTCGGCTTGCAGCGCAAATCGTTCGAAGCGGCCATGAGTGCGGCCGGTGTGAAGGCGGAGGTCGGCGGCAAGTTGGATCCGAAGGCGGACAGGGGGCTCAGCATCGAGGACGCCGACCTGAACACGGAGGAGCTGAAGAAGAAGATCCAAGAGGGGTTGATCACCGTCAAGAAACAGGACGAGAAGCAAACCTTCAAGCGAGTTCGGATCGCACGAAAGGCGAGTCTTCTGCTTCTTTCACTCACTCTTCTTTGTTCAGGAGTCCAACCCGAACGCCGACTCGTCGAAGGTGGTCGAGACGGTCGAGCTGCCGAAACGGCCGCGAACTTCCGAGCGGTCGCCCGCCTACGAGGACGGCGAGCTCCTCGAAGACGTTTAATTCTCACTGCTTCTGATCTCCTTTCTTCTCAATAAACGAATTCACTTCGAAGGCTCTCTTTCGTATCACGCATTTGTTCTCACTCGTCAAAGGAGCGGCTTCTTTACGCACGTTAGGGGGATTTGGGGCGGAAGGAGGCCAAGCGACCACACGCGCCACCTGCGAACACGCAGCTCACGAATCGGGAGTCTTCTTCCTTTCCGGCTTAATCCCACGTCTTCCCGCCCGCCCGCTTGCTTTCTTCCTTTCGCTCGTTTGGAGTCAGGATCGGAATGTGAGTCGACGATTGACGCGACGCGCCGAACTACGTGGACGGGTGATACGTCCGTCTTTCGGCCCCCTTGTTTGTCCTTCGTGTGCACACATCAAACCATGACGAGGTCCTCGCTTCTCGCTCTGCAGGCAACTGCAGGAACAACCGCACCTTTTTTGTCTTCGAAGATAAGCGGAGAAGCCGGAGGAAAGCGGGCGGCGGCCGAGGGCGTCGGGCGAGCAGTCGAGCGAAGTGGCGGCGAGGGTGGCCGAGTGATGAGAGGTGGAATTATCCGCCCTTCGGTTCGGTTTCGTCGAGATGGCAACCGAGTTTCGTTTCGAATCGAGGCTCCGATTCGCGTCGATTAATAAACGCTGCCGACCACTCCCTTCCGACGAGCGGGGATTGTGTTGGGGCGAGAGTTGCGGGAGGCGGCTGCCGGAAGTGCACACGTCGGTCGATCATCGCCCGACTCTTCCCTCAAGCGACCTCCGCCCGTCCGCCCGCTCCCTCCTGCCCGCTCGTTATCAGCCAGCCGCACATTGACGCAACTCGGGCGGACGGTCCGCACGGGCGGGGTTTGCCCAGCTCCCCCACCTCCCTCGATCGTCCCGCGGGCAGGCAGGATGATGACTGTGAGTTCCGCGACGTCGTCTCCGCCGCTCTCCAAAGCCAAACCCTCGCAGCAGCCGCAACGCCGGCCGCTTCTTCCCCGCAGTTCACTCCAATTTCGGTCGCCCGCTCGCTGCGGCTCCGCGTCCTCCTCCTGTTTGACGACCACCGGCCCCCAAATATCAGCAATCCGTCCGGTGCGGTTGTCAAGCGAACTGCCCGCTTTCCGTTGCGGAATTTAACAAGCGAACACTCGCTCTTTTCCTCTCGCCGCTCTTCTCTTTTGTTCGCGGAGTACGCGAACGGTCCTCTGCGAATGATTCCCGATCGTTTGTTTCCAGCACCGCTCGATGGACGACTCCCACCTGCAAGTGGAGACGGAGACGGCGGCCAACTCGCCGTCGCCCAGCCCGCAGAAGTCCTCGATGAGCGACAAGATCCCGAGCGCCCATTCCGATCTGATCATCGCACACATTCTGTCAAGGGCCGATCAGTTGTTCGCGGACAACCGCAAGCGGAAGCCCATTTTCAACGCCCGCCGAAAAGAGAACTGGAAACAAGTGAGTGGTCACTCTTGCGTTCTGTTCAACCCTCCGCTTTCAGCTGGTCGAACAATTGAACAAACAGTTGAACTGCGAGTACTCGGTGGAGCGTGTGAAAAACAATTGTGCGTTCTTTCCATCCACTTCTCCATCCAAGCTCTGCTGTGTTCAGACCACTACCGAGTGACCTCCTTGAAGCGGAACATCAGCAAGCAGCTGAGCGAGCTGCCCGAAGATGCGGACGTCGAGGAATCGCCCGCCTACCAGAACCTTTCGGAGATCGACCGCCTCCTCTTCCACGCGGTTCGCTCGTCCGGCGCGGACGCCACAAAGCCGTTGATTCGCAAGAAGAAAGGTTCGTTGCCAACAAAGATCCAATCCAATCGATTCGTTGCAGCGAAACTCGAGCCGACGGACTTCTCGGAGGACCTCCAGTTCGAGTCGAACGGCGAGGAGTCCTCGCGGCTCTTCGGCGACCTCCCCACCGCCACCGCGGCCATCGGCGACTCGGCGGTCATCCCCGGCCTGGACGCCCTCCTCGCCGACTACTCCCGCCTCACGGGCGTCGAGCCCCTGCCGCCCGCCGAAGGAAACCCGACGGAAGAAGGCGATTTGAAGGCGGTGGTCGCCGACTTGATCCGAACGCAAAAAGAGACGCTGGAGGTACGCAGACACTCGACTCTCGTTCAGCAAGCAGTTCTTTGCAGACTGTCCGCGTGTCGATGCAGAAGCAGACCGAAATGCTGAACGCCGCAGTGGAACTCATGCGCCAGTCGGCGGCCAGCTTGGAGCGGGTCGCCAACCCCCTGCCCTGCCCCACCTGCTCCACGAACATGATGGACCTCTTCCTGCAGCTCTCGACCGTCAACCCGAAGGTCCTCGCCGACCTCGCCCAAAACGCCGCCGATCTTCAGGAGAACGAGTTGAAATGAAAGCCGCTTGTTTTTGTTTGTTGTCAATGCATTCCATGAGGTCAACAAGAATCCACTTCTTTCGCTCCAGTCGGCCTCTTGTGCAACGAAAAGGCCTCAAAAACACCTGCTGCGAGCGGCCGCATTCATTTCCAGCTCACAACGACCCTCTTTTGGTCGTGTGGCTGACGTCCGCTCGTCCACCGTCTGCCGAACAGGGCCGAGAGTCCAGCGAGATGAGCGGAACGATCGGGATGATCCAAAGAAGTGCGCCTTCGACCTTTCGGTGCGGGAGGTCGGAGTGCAGGCGGGATGCGGGGAGAAGACGGGCGCCCGGCCGGAGGTGCAAATGGGCGGGCGCGGGATCGGCTTTCCGGCCGCCGTCCTCCGTCGTGAACACGGGCCCAAAACGGAGGAGCCGGCCGCCTTGAAAGCGGATACGTTTCTTTCTTCAAGACGCCGCTTTGTCGCGCGTTCATCGCCGCCTTCCCGCCGCCCGTTTGGCCGCCGGCCGTTCCGCCGGAATCCCGA
>JAMPIO010000521.1:0-26800 GCA_024699865.1 Aphelenchoides fujianensis | reverse complement strand
GTTGATTCATGCGATAGACACGCCGCCGTTCCTCCAGCCGCCCGCCTCGCACTCCGCTTTACTCATTCCTTTCGGGTCCTCCCATCGTGCACTGCTTTCTTCTTCACGATCAAACAGACGGCCGCTCGCTCGCTCGCTCGCTAAGATGGCATCTCGTTGCTGCTGATAAAAAACAAACAAGCGACAAGGTGGGGCGTCCATTTGCGGCCTCGTCTTGGGGCCGCCTTTTACAACCCGTGGACCCGCGTGCGATGACCGCCGTCCACCTTCGCGATTCCCCGTCGGCCGTCGAGCATCCCGAAGGAGGCGGGCGGGCGTGAGTCATGCGGGCGTCTTAAACGGAGCACGCGTGGAGGGGCGACGAGCTCGCGGCGGGCGGAGGAATTTTGTAAGCCGCCCCCCAACGCGCTGGACAGTCGAGAGGCCGACCGGCCGCTCGGGTGTTGGCGTAGCGAAAGCAAAGAGATCCCGCTCGGCTTCACGCCCCGCTCCGCCTCCTCTTTGGGCGCTCCGGCGGGCTTCTCGCGGCTCGCGGATGCGGCAAGCGCGGTGGAGCGAACGCGTCAATCGGGCAGGTCGGGTCCTGACTGAGTCACCAATGTTTGCACGCCGAGGCGGCCGCAAACGAGGGCGCGTCGGCGATTTCGCCCGCCTTCACGACCGCCCGATTTCATGCCCGCCTCGATCGGCGCGTCTTCCGCGTCTATCAGTTTCGCTCGTCTCTCCGCACGGCCATCCGCCGCTTTGGCATCAAGCTCAACGGGGAGCATCGCCTCACTTCCGCTCATTTCGGTTGGTCGTTTCGACTCGCGCGTGCTCGCGGGTGTTTGCAGACCGGCGGCGGCCATGAGTCACCCACTCGATTAGTTCATTCCGCCTCCCGCCGATGTAATTCGCGCGCTACTTGTTAACAATTCTCGTTTATTCGCGCGAATCCACCGCCCGCCGGCCGTTCGGTTGAGCCAAACACGTGAAATTTTACACCGCCGCTTGCACTCCCGAATTCCCCTCCCTCCGCTCTCTTGTTTTCTCACGGACAAAGGGGTTAGTCATTTGCGAGGATTGTGATTTATTCCCGGTCTGAACTTCTTATTCCGTTGGCTTCTTTTAATGAACCCTCCGCGCGTTCGCATTCCGTCGTTTGTGTCCTCCACGAACGAAAAGCGAAAAGAACGGAGCGGATCATTGCGCTCCGCGATCCCTAGCGGTCAATCCGTTGGACAAACCGCGCGGATCTTCGGTTCGGAAAGCGGGGTATTGGGTAAACAGAACACACAATGAGCGTTCATTACGTCTTGTTTATTGCTTGTGTTTGAATTTAACATAAATTTCTTCTGGACGATCGAGCAGGCGTGGAAACAATCCAAGATTCCATTCGCACGCTTTTTATTGCCTTCCAACTCCAAAAGCAGAGGGTATCGGCGGGTTGTTTGCAGATTCCGCACTTGGCAGCGAGCATCTTCTCTCTCCTCTCGTGCTTGTTCGTGTTTACGGAAAGGAATGGGGCGTGTTATCTCCGCTATCGACCGCTCGACTCTCCCGGCCTCCTCCACACAAGTTCCTTGGGGTTTAATGCGGCGAACACGCTCGTTTCGAATGCAGGCCAACGTCGAGCGTTGATTATCGTCGTGTTTGAAGCGCGCAAATCACCTCCGCCGTGCATCGACCTCGCTTTCAGTCTTCCGCCGTCGACGATGCGAGGTCAGGCGTGTTTGTGGCTGTTGGCCACGATCCCCGTCTTCGCCGCCCAATCCGTGGACTACCCGGACGAGTACGGGAATTCGCGCAACTCCTACGGCAACACCAACAACAACAATCCCAATCCCAACCTGAACAATCCGAACCTCATCAACAGCAACAGCCCGATCGTCAATCCGGGCAGCAACTACCGGCCGAATCAATATAACGTGAGTTTCAAGACCGGAAAAGAAGTGATTTCAATCGAATTCAGGCGCCTCTCCAATCCTACGACGGCCAATCCCCGCCTCCGATTATGCCCTTCCCACCGGCCCCCTTTCCGGTAGGTGAATGTCGAGTGGAATGGAAGCAAGCGAATGTTTAGAACTCGACCCATGGCGGCAACAACTACCCCGTGCAGGTGCAGGTTCAACTGCGGAGCTATCTGAACTCTCGCCTGATGCTCGACTCCACGCGGACGTGCGCCTGCGACTCCGGCGACTGCATCCTCACTTCGCCCCAAAACATGGGATATCGCTGCTTCTTTTCATTCATGATCATTGTTTCGTCCGCCGAGTTCGTTCTTTCTATTGATCAATTCTTCTTTCAATGGCCGTTTCAGTTCTTCCGTCCAATACAAAGCAACCGACTTCTTGCTGCTGAACCAAGCCGGCCAGATCGACTCCAACTATACGCAACGCTTCTCCGAAATGTACACGTTCTCGTTGGACAACCAGCCGGTGAGTTCTTTCCATTGTTCCAATTGATGACTGCTCGCATTCAGACTGCCATCGATGTGTTCGTGCACAATCTCGGCCCGGTGATCAACGCGTTCACGAAGAAGCTGGAGCAATCGACGACCGTCTACCACGTGGACACGTTCGTTCATCCGCTGAACTCGAGCTCCGCGTTCGGCTCGCGCTCGGGTCAAATGCAGCAAGTGCAGCTGTCCGGCAGCCTTCTGGGCACTCAGTAAGCTTTGATTCCTCGGAGCTGGTTTGTTCATTGCAACTGACTTCAGACTCGCGCTCTCGTACTCCGTGTCTTGCCGCGGCCATCTGATCGGGCCCGGCTGCGACATGTCGTGCAATTCGTCGACTGTCAACTCGAACACGGCCATTTGCCAGAACAACCGGACGGGCTACTTCTCCGTGTGCCGCTGGCTGGGCGGCAGGAGTCAAGTGAGTGCAATGACCCGAGTTCTTAATGCTCATCGTTTGAATTGAAGGTGACCGACTGCCAGAACTGTCCGTGGGGCATCCGCGAGAACGCCTACTGCACGGACGAGTCGGGGATGGGCGTTCTCGAAGCGCACCACGCGGGCGTCGTCAGCGAGGGCTTTCGGACGGCGACGATCATTTTGGGCGTCGCGTGCGGCCTCCTCTTCCTGCTGCTCATCTTCACGATCGTCGTCTGCTGCTTGCGGCAGCCGAAGCAACAGTCGAGGACGGCGCGCAACGGGCGCAATTACGAGACGGAGTACCTGACCCAAGGCAACGACGACATCCGCCCGTTGAACACGGCGGCCAATCCGAACACCACGTTCTCGACGACCGCCTCCAGCACGCCGCAGCCCGCCCCCCGCAATCAACCGCCTTCGTTGGGCGCTCGTCCAAGCAGTGAGTGTTTTGAAGCTTTGTTGGTCTTTTAATAGAGGAATTTGTTCAGAGTCCGCCCTTCGTGCCCCGCACCTCTACCAACTGCCGCCGGCCTCCCACCTGACCGGCGGGGCGAACTCGTTGAACTCGTCGTTCAGCTCGACCGTCCCGCCCGTTCCGCCGAGTGTGTCGGCCGACGTTTGAAGCTGCCAGTTCTCTTCGTTTCTGTTCAACAATTAATTATTGCGCTCACTTGTTGCTCATCTGTAAACTGCATTCTTCCGGCCATTGCTCTAATTATTCGTGGATCTTTCGCTCTTGCTGCCCACTTTGATCACAAGCCTTCGCTTTCAGGATTGACGAGCGGCTTCTCGCGAGCGGCGAAGAAGTCGGGGGAATTGTAGCGATCAATGCCTGAAAGCGAACGCGTTTCGGAATGGTTGTTTCTTTTCGGATGATCTCAATTGTCGCCTTTTGCTTCTTCTTTTCGCTACAAATTCGATTGACGACTTGGACGTTTGTTTTGTGCAATAAATCCTTTCATCCTGCCGTCAGCCATCAGTTGATCGAATGCTCGAGTGAAGCTTGCTCGCAACAAGTGCAACGAGCAGCCGACCACTTTCGAACCAACCGACTCGACGGGCGGACGGCAAGCCGGGTGCAATTGAGCGAGCGGTCATTCCAGTTGCTTCCATTCACACCGTGAAAGCGACCACTTTGGCAGACGATCGAGCGGTGGTGATCTTTTGTGTTGCCGAGCGGGAGGGATGCGCACTTGTAGATCAGAACAAGCACGCATGTTGTTCGCCCAACCAGCCGGCTTTTGTTTGCCGCTCGGCAGGCGGAATTTCCGGAAGATCACGTCCGCCGCCGCCGGTTGAGGACGCGCCGCAAAA
This sequence comes from Aphelenchoides fujianensis, assembly GCA_024699865.1. NCBI lineage: Eukaryota > Metazoa > Nematoda > Chromadorea > Rhabditida > Aphelenchoididae > Aphelenchoides > Aphelenchoides fujianensis. The sequence continues at coordinate 22,629 of JAMPIO010000521.1, read as the reverse complement.
CACGGCTCGATTTTAATCGAGTGCGCATTCCGCATCTCCGCATTTGTCGCCCGCCCGTCCGCACAACAAATGTGGAAGTCGACGGCGAATCCCATCGGGACTGGAGGCGGGCAAAAAACCGGAAATCGACAGCCGGTGAGGGCACCGCGCAACGGACAGACAGGTGTGGTCGGTCGGTCGGGATGCGAGGTGCGGGAAATTAGCGCGCCGTGTAGCGGAACGCGTGTGTGAAGCCGCCCGCCCGTCCGCCCGCTCGATCCTCGCTCGAATCGGCACGCGAACCGGTCGGCCGAGCGGGCGGGGCGGGCGGGACGATCGGAAATTTCATCACCGAACAACGGGATCGAGAGAGAGAGAGAAGATACCCGGGCGGGCGGGCGGGGAAATCAAGTGCAACACTCGACTGCGCATCCGCACATGGACGGCGGCGGCGGCGATGGGCTTCGATAAGCCGTTTAGATTGGGAGGGATTTTTGCTGCTCTATTGCGTCCATTTTACGATTCGCCCATCGAGCCGGCGGACGCGCGACGTAATCGAGGGTCCGGTGGTCCACTCGGAAATTAATCCACCGCCCATCCGCTCCGCGCCACTCTCACTCGTCCCCGCTTGTTTCGCTTTTAAATCGAATAATCGACCGCCTCGTGCTGATCACTTCTCCTTGCCGGTCCCCCGGCTGCCCCGATCTGCTGATTACGGTAACGCCATCACCTCCTTTTAACCAAATTTTATCCGCTTAACTAAACTCTTTCAGTTTGTGAAGAAATTGGCCACATGTTTCGATGCTTCTTGCTCTGCTATAGTTATGTTGTGGCCCACCAGAAGACGATAAAAAAAGCATTTCGTTTTTGTTCCTGACCGCCGCCTCTTCGAACACAAAAGTCGCCTAGCAATCGGGAATGCCCGCTGGCCTCCGCTTTCTTTCTTGTTCTGCATTCTGTATCCCGAGTGACCAGCGCTCGTTGTCATACAGTAGAGGGGGCGGGGACGGCATATCTCGATAAACACACGAAAACAAGCGGTTGGCGGATGAAATCCGAGGACTGAAGGCACGTGTTTCTTACGGCCTTCTTTTTTTTGTGGGCGAGCTGTTCACTTATCATACACGCGTATTTCCGTTTGACGACCGCTTTCGATTACCCGTGCTCACCGTTCATTCGTTTTTTGCAGTCAAGTCCGAAAGGCGTGTGGGATCCCGATCGAGAAAAACTGATGCACGTGTTTCGTGCATTGGTCGCTAAAAACGCTCGTTGTCAACCCTCTGCTTCGTCCACGATGCTGCTGCTTGGCCTTCTGCTCGTCTTCCTCTCGATCGGCCTCACCGTCGATGCCTGCGCGCCGCCCGGATTCGTGAGCAGTCAGGATCCTTGTAAGCGATCTGCTCTCCTTCCAATGCATTCATTCCGTTGCTTTTAGCGTACGTGAACGCCCGATGTTCGGACTTGATTCTGTACCCAGTGAACGCGGTCGATCAGTCGGATCAATACCGGCAAGCTTTCATTTGAACGAAGAAGAAGCAAAAAGTTCATTTGCCTTTTAGATTCGACTACTCGGACGTTTCTTTCGGCAACACACACAGTCAGGGCGCGACCGTCGCGATCACGTGCACGGCCAACGGACAACCGGCGACCGTTGAGGGCTACGATCAGGTGAGAGCATTCGATCAGTCCTCTTCGTTCACCCGCTTCTTTCAGCAACGCGGGTCGATCACCGCCTCTCCGAGTCTGATCGCCACGTGCACGAACGTCGGGGGCTCGCAGTACACGTGGACGATCCTCGGCCGAATTCTCCAGTTCGTCGACTGCCGCTATTGAGTTCACAGACGGTTCTCTCCGTTCGTTCGCAAATCTTTCATCGAATACTCCCCGTTTGGTCTAAATATTCCTGCCGATCTTCCCGTCCGTTTCGCTCTCTACGCTTAATTTTATGTGTGCCAATCCAATTCTTCAGCAAACCACACTTTTCCTTTTTTAATGTCCGCAATAATAATCAGTTCGAATATCTGTGAGTTCGGAAGCAAGCGAGGGGATCAAACACAAAAGACGACCGCGCATCCGTCGAAGTCTTCGGAGAGGACCGCTCCGCAGCGTTGCGCGTCGACCGAAACGATCAGGGCGCCCCGCTCGCAGCCGCTCTGCAGCCGTTGGCCCTCCTGCGCGCAGCGAGTCGACTTGAAGGTGGGCGGCCGGCCGTAGCGCTGGCCGATCCGCTCGTGCAGTTCGGCGGTGAGTTGGGAGGAGAAACCGGCCGACTGCAAAACGAAGCAAGAGTTGTTTGAAAGAATGAATAGAAGAAATTACCCGCTCCAACTTGGCGGCCACGAACAACGCCGAGCATTCCTGCGAGTTGAGCAGCGGCAGCTGGAGTTGCGCGTAGTCGAAGTCGTCGCCCATGTACACGTCCGCCGCCAACGGCTTCTTGTCGGCCGTGTTCTCGGCGGTGAGCTGAACGGGAAGGGGGATTGCTCTTTGCACTTGGCTGCCGATCGGAAACGAACCTCTCCGTCCACAAAACGGAAGCGATCGTCGACGAACTCGAGGAAGCGCTGCTCCAACGTCTGCCGTTTGTAGTAGGCGGCCACTTCCTGCAATCAATGGTTGCTTCAATCCAATAAGAGAAGAGAACTCACTTCCGACGGCTCAAACAGATCGTTTCGTTGGTACTTGTCCAGGTAGAAGAGTTTGTTTCGTCGCATCACGATGTTCTCGGGGTCCAGCAGGAGTGCGTTGGCCACCGACTGACTCGCGAATGCCCCGTGATTGACTGAGGACGACAAAGAATGAACGAAAGCAGGGATGGCGTGAATTACGATTGTATTCGCAGATATGCAGGTACTCGAAGAAGGACGAGAGCAGGTTCTTCACATACCGCCCGTTGACCAGCGAGATCTTCTTTGGGCAGGCGTTCTTGCATCGCAGCACCGAGATGTAGGCGCCTGCACAAAGAAATGAACAAAAAGATGGAATTAAAGCACTCACTGGCCACAACGACCGAGATCTCCGGATTGTCGCCCTCCAGCGAACTCCAATCGAGCACGTCTTCGCACAAGTGGCGGCAGTCGTTGACTTCGGAGAAGAATTGAGTGATTCCTTGGCGAAATTCAGTCGAACAACTCTTCCACCGCTCTGCACTGTAGTCCTCGATCCCCTTGATGTAATGGCCCTGCAATTGGTGGCTGACAAACGAAAGAAAAAAGTCGCACCTCGAATGACTTCTGCAGCAAATCCACGAGCATTCGCTCGTTGAATGTCGGCTGTTTCATGTAGAAACGAATGTTCTCCAGGCTGTCCTCATCGGCGGGATTGTAGACGAGGTACGTGTACGCGTGCTTCACGGCGTTCTCCAGGTCGTTCATCTGCAGTCTTCCATTCATAAAGAAAAGTTCGTTCGTTTTACAGACCTTCCAATAGCACAGCTGCATGTAGTGGAAGGGCTTGCGATCGCGGAACTCTTGGTAGATCTGGTAGTTGCGCAGCGACGGTCGTTCGGTCCCGAATTTGTCTTGCCGACAACTAAACGAGCGATCGGTAGATAAAAAAGGATTGTAAGGACTCACCGCAACAAACACAACGCTTTCTGGGCGTTCGTGTACATGAGCGAAAGTTCCGAGAACTCTTCGCGTTGGCCCATCGCCCGATCGCATCGCTGGCGGCACCACAGCATCTCGTCCTTGTAATGATTAAAGTCTTCGGCCGCTCGCTTCATGAACCCGACGCAATCGTGCCAGTTCTTGTCCGTGTAGGCATTCTTTCCGTATCTGAACAACAACAAATAAATACTCGTCTCTCGAATTAAACCACTCACTTGTAGAGGGCCTCGAATGTCAACGAGGGATCTTCGGGCGTCGCGTTGGCGGCAAGAGAGGAAAGAAGGAATGCAACAGCAATGAGGAGCTTCATTTCGCGCGTGAAAGCAGCCTCCAATCACTCCTTTTGCATCCTCCAATCCACGATCGAAAGCGGCAAGAAAGAGCGGAGGGCAATCGAACGCGCTCTCGCGGTCGCCTCGTTCGGGTCACTTCGAACAGCCCCGTCTTTGCGGCCCGACAGCCGGCCGGTCGCCCCGCTCGGGCATCTTGTGGACAGACGCGCCGTTCGGATGACTCGGCGCCTTGCCCTTTGCGACGCGCTTTTTTCTCCTCGGAGTGAAAAATCGCCGGATTCCCCACTCGTCCCCTGTTGCGGTGAGAACTCTTGATTTCGATCGAGCATTCGCTCGTTGGAGCAAAGCAAGAAGCTCAAACACTTGGCGAACGGAGGCTGCGCGTTTATTGAAATTGTGAACACTCAATAAGGCGAACGAGAAATGAACAGAACTCGTGGGGAATCAAACGATAGCCGTCGCGTGCTCGTACTTCGGGGGCGGCTCGTCAAAGGGAGCGCTCGGAATCTCTCGCTGCTGTTGAACGTTGGCCGGAGACTGAGCAGCGCGAGTCGCGGCTCGCATGACGCCCTCCTCCGGAGCCACGATCGGACAGCCGAGTTGGACCAAACGACACACTTTCGCACGCTCGTCTTTGTTCAGGCCGTACTTCTCGCAGCGGGCCTCCATTCGGTCGATGAACGGGCGGAGAGCGGCGGCCATTTCGGGGTTCTTCGTGACGAGAAGCTCGAGGTCGTGAATCCAGACGGCGATCGTGAAGAAGTTGAGCACATGAGAGGCGACCAATCGCCGCGACGGGCCCATCCAGTCGTCCATCAGAGATCGGCCGTAGAATTGACGTCGATGAGCGAGCAGTTCGTAGACCGCGTGAGCGTCGTCTTTGGTCACCCGGCGGCCGGCGATAGCGTTCGAAAGCCGAGTGCGGTAGATGAACTCTTTGTACTGAAACGAAACAAAGCTTTCGAAGTACAAAAGGGCGTTAAGCGTGCCTACCTTCTTGACTTCGCTGTGGAAAGCGAGCAGCAGGAGCGCAGTGGCCATCGCATTGAGGAGGAAGTAGGCAGCAAACGAGGCGAACCGACCGGGAAACACGATCGTCAAAACAATCGCCGCCACAAGCCACAAAATGAAGAGAAAGCGGTGGAAGCACAAGTAGCCAGTGGGGGACTTCAGCATCTGCGGATGATCGCTTTTCTCGTCCGCAATTTGTCAGATCACCAGCACGCCGTAGGCCACCGAGCCGAGCATGAGCAGAACCGACCATTTGAAAGAGACGTCGTGGTACTGCAAACGAACGATTGATGAAGGCGGACAAGCGACCCTGAACTTACGTAGTACTTCGTCATTTCCGCCCAATCGTTCGACCAGTTCCACCACAGCAAGCCGCCGTGTCCAAAGAGCAGCAGGCAGACACAACAGCCGAAGACACTCCAGCTGCCCATCTCGGCTGTGGGATTGCTCGAGGGCGTGAGCAGGAGGAGTTTCGAAGGCGGGTCGATCGATAGACCACGATTGGCGGCTGTGTGATCGAAGTGATTGGACCTAAAACGGGAGCGATTAGTGTGGAGTTTCGAAAGCGCGTGAGCGAGACTCCGGCCGTCCGACTGGCGGATTGCTCGAGCGGCCGTCGTTTAAATGCGCCGTCGGATCGTCCCACCAAACGGTTGGATCGACGGCGGACCGCAAGACGGCGGACGGGCGGCAGTCTTCTTTTCGGCTCTCCGTTCGTTCGTCCGAAATCGCTGGTTGGAATGCGGAGACGTGGCTCCCGTAGTCCGATCGGCGAGTCCGCAACGAGCGTCCTGCTTTTCCATTTGTTGCCCCGTGTTCTCCGGATTCTTTTGCTTGCGATTGTCCCCGAAAACGCCCGAACAAGCGTCGTGACCGGCACGGGATCATCGTTGCGAAATCATCGATCGACTCGCCGCCACTCGCGGCGCACTCGTCATCACGGCGGTTAATGCCTCGAGCAACTGGCCGCACATCCGCTCGGCCGCCGCATCGATGAGCGCTTGAACGGAAGACCGTAAACACGTTGTTGTTGGGCGCATAACGATTTAAATCTCATGATCACAATCGTCATCATTCGTCGAATGAACGGACGAAGGGTTACGAGGATTTCACAAGACTCGGCCGAGTGGTCGGCGTTTGTTCGAATTACTCGGCAACAACGAAGCGACTAGTTCTTCTGCCGGTCTTATGCGTGCATGAACAAAACATTCTAGATGGATTGCTGAGCGTTTATTGCGATCAATGGTGCACTCAATGAAGGCGAACGCGGAATGAACACAACACGGGCGGAAATCAGACGACGTTGACGTTGCCGCACACGATCTCCTCGTACTTGGGCGGCGCACCGAAGCGGGCGGCCGGGTTCGACGCATCTTGCAGGTTGTGCGGCAACAACTCTCCGAGCACCTCGTGAGCCATCGACCACATCAGCGCGGGCTCCTCGATCGGACAGCCGAGTTGGACGAGACGGTTGAGTTGAGCGCGCTTCCCTTCGGGCAGTTCGAACTTCTCGCAGTGCTTCTCCATGCGGGCGATCAGCGGGCAGAACGCGTCGGCCAGGCGGTTGTTGGTGAAGGCCATCAAGTGGAGGTCTTGAGCCCAGCCGCTGATCGCGAAGAACTCGTTCGCTTGTTCGGCGATCGTCCCGCGCTTGCGGGCGAGGCGATGGGGGTTGAGCAGCTCGTAGATCGCGTGGGCGTCCTCGTCGGTGAGCACGCGGCCGAAGAGGGCGTTCGCTTGGCGGGTGTAGGCGAGGAAGTCCTTGTACTGAAAGCAAACTCGGAATGAGTAGAAGACCTTTGCGTTGAGGACACTCACGCTCTGCAGTTCGACCTCCAGCGCGAGCAGAATGAACGCGTAGACCACCGCGCTCAGCAGGAAGACGGCGGTGACCGAGAGGAAGCACTCGGGAGCCTCGACCGCCGCGCCAACCGTCCCCAACATCCAAATGGTGACCTGAAAGCGGATGAACCACACGCACTGGACGCGCTGCTTGGCCTCCCAGCCGAAGTGGTAGATCTTCGTTTGAGTGCACGCGGTCCACAGGGCGAAGAGCAGGGCCATCGACGTCACGAGGATCACCAGCGCGGCCCACTGGAGCTCATTGAAGTTATCCTACAAGCAGAAGAGTATTCGGGGCGGCCGAAAGCTGCTTGAACTCACGTATTTCATCTTAACTTCCCACCAGCCGGTGGAGTAGTTGTACCAGAACAGGGCGGCGTGCCCGAAGAACAGCACGAGCACACAGCAATTGAGATGAAGCGCGATGCCCATCTCGTCGTCTGAAACGAAACGAGTTGAGCAGAGCGAACGAGGACACGTCCGATCGCCAGGGCCGATCGAATGCGAATGAAGGGACGGAAGGCGGCCGGTTCTCGTCGATCCCCTCTCGCTTATCGTTGCCTCCCGATCAGGGCGGGTCACGGGACCTCGAGCGAATGGCCGCACATCCGCCTCGCTCGTGACCGCGATCCCCTCGAGTGGCGTGGATGAATCAGGGAAACGGAAGTGGGTAAACGACGAGAAGGCCGCCATCGAACGCGGCGGAACATTCGATCGCGTACACATCACGTCGATCGTCGTTTCTCGAATGTTCGGCTGCACTCGAAAACAAGATGATGTGAAACGTTGATTCTCGTTCGAGCAAATCAGCAAGTGCAACCGGATTTGTTTTTCAGCGGTTGTATGTGAACACAAACAATCAACTAAACAAATGCACTCAAAGCGATGGGTAAACGAGAGCACCCGGGATGCTTGTTGGAGTTGCAGTGATGAGCAGAGGGTCTTCGTTGTTCTGCTCTTGTTTGAAAACTTCTTACAATCCGCTTGTTTCATTCTTCTGGCTTCCAAGCGATCAACTTCTGTCGACACAAGCGTCAATGGGTCGAACACCTTCTGATAAAGTGATGCTCATTACCGGCAGCAATTAGTGAAGAGTGCGATTCTTGTTCAAAAGCCACGGAATTGTGTCTCAAGCCTTCGAACTTCGATAAATTCGATTCTACGAAGTGTGTAAACTTCTGTCGACTTTCTTTTCTGTTGCAGGGTATTCGCCGTGCGTTTAGCAGGCTGCAGTAACGGGAAGGCAGTGGTCTCGGCTTGCAGAGCAGAGAAAACAAAGTTCTCCATCGATTCGACGTGTGTGAACGAAGTTGGCCTCTGCGGACCGCATTTTTCGGACCACACGCATCGCTTAAAACGGAGCTCCGCAAAGTGGGGTTCGAAAATGGGTGTAAAAATAAGTAACGAGAATTGGAATTATTTCCCACCAATCCGATACATTCGAGATCGGAGAACACGAAACCGACAATCCCCTTTGCAAAAAATTACAGCCGGCTGAGAAAATAACGAAAATATTGCAATCATGCTTTAAGTACACGATTTAATTCGTTTCTTCGGTTCTAATTGTTCGTAATTTTTTGGAGAACAATTCTCAAGCGAAAATCTTCGATGCAAATGGAAATTGGAATTTTGCGAGCGCGGCGAACTTTAGCGCCGAATTTCCGTTGGGACCACACGCATCGCTTAAGCGGAAAGCCCGCAGAGCCCGTGGAAGAGGCTGGCTCGTGTGTTTATACGCTGCTCGACGGGGAGCAGTCCGCCCGCGGGATGTGCGCCATTGAGATTTCTTGCGGAGTTCGAATTCGTGGGCGGCGGATGAGCGAGGCAATTGGGCGTCGAATAAGCCGGAGGCAGCGAGTTCGGCTTTGCGAATTTGCAGCGTCTTTTGTTTCTGCGAATAAAAACGTGGCAATTTTGCGGTTGAACGAATCGCGGCGATTATTTCCGTTGCGAATCGATTTATTCATTCCATTCTTTTGTTGCAGGGCATGGCTTGTCAGACGGGGATCCGAGGTTCGTCCAGCGCCTCCGTTCGCACAAAACAATCGGAAATTTTCAGCGGACGGCGAGCTGAAGAAATTCTTCGAGGAGTGCAAGCGGGACAAGGTCCGCTTGGCCAAGTTCGTGATCAACAAAGGTAGGCAGTCCGCTAGTTCTTTCTTTTTTATTTGTTTGTGAATTACAGAGAAAATCAACATCAACCACTGGACGGCCCCGTCGAAGGATTGGCACGACGATTGGAGCAAAAATCTGCCCAAATGTGTCGATTCCTACGAGCCATGCTTCATTCTCTTCCGCCTGGACAGCCTCCACGACTGGGTGTTGATCAGGTGTGTGCGGATTCTCCGGGATATTCGAGTATTCGTCGCCGTTTGCAGTTTCGCTGACGACAAAGCGCCCACGCGCGACAAAATGCTGCTCGCCGCGACGAAGGCGACTTTCAAGAACGAATTCGGGCCGAGTTTCATCCGCCACGACGTCCAGGTCTCGAATCCGCAGGACCTGGACCTGGAGAAGTTCAAGAAGCGGCTCGAAGGACCGCAAATCCAGTCCACGCAGCGGCCCGCGGACGCCGACCTCCCGTACACGCACATCGAGCGGGAGTTGAGCACCGTCTCCAAGGACAAGGTCCACATGCCCCAGCCGCACGCCCAATCGCGCGCCCTCCTGCGCGGCGTCCAGTTCCCGGTCGATCAGGACGCGATCGCGTTGCTGAAGGACTTCGCGAAGGGAGAGCTCGATTTCGTCCAGTTGTCCGTGGACACGCTGAACGAAGCGATCAAACTGGAGGGCCATCACGCGACCGTGCCCGTGGACGAGCTGAGCAAGAAGATCTCCCGACAGAAGCCCCGCTACACGTTCTACCGCTACCGAGAGGCCGACGATCAGCCCATCTGTGAGTTACCCTTCTTTCATTCCTTTGTCTACTCTTGCTTGTTTCCAGTCTTCATCTACTCCATCCCGCCGTCGGTCTCGTGCACCATCAAGGAGCTGATGCTCTTCTCCAGCTGCAAGGCGCCGTTCGTGAACGAGGTGTTTCGGGTGTGCGGAGTGAAGGTCACGAAAAACGTGAGTTATTTGGTTCTTGTTCGTCTTATTCTTTCGTTCCTTGCTTGCAGATCGAAGTGGACAGCCGGGACAAGCTGGACGGTCCCACCCTCCTCTCGTACATCAATCCGGCCAAGGTCGAAGTCAACCGGCCGATCAGCCGCCCGGCCCGGCCGGGTCGTTGAACCGAACGGTCGGCTGTCCACACACGTGCAGGAGCATAATTCGCTGCCAAACCGTTCGTTCGTCCGTTGGGCCTCACCCCATGCGCCTTTATGCCATTGAAGCCACCACACAAAAGCTTTTAATCGTCGATTGCCGTCCATTTGGTTCACAATTAGTCATTTGTTTGCGCTCCACCCCTCCGATTCCTTTCAACTACTTCCTTCAGTTCAATTCGTCTCTCTTTTCGTCCCAATGCGGGCACTTTCAGTCATGCCTTTTCGTATTCTTGAGCCATCTATTTAAGCTTTCGCACTGTTTAAAGGTTTGTAATCGGAATACGCGAACGAAATAAACCGTCCAATGCTTTAGTTCGTGAGGCGCGTACAAACAAGAGTTCACTCTGGTTGTTGAAGACGGAAGTCATTTGCTAAAGACGTCGTTCTTGCGGTCACCCGCCGAAATTGCGCTGCTTGAGATCGCCGTCTTCCCGGCGGACGGCCGAACGGAAGCGCCGCAGGTGGTCGGCGGAACACAAGGCGGCCGGCCGGCCGCTCGCTGTGGGCGACCAATCGGGAGTGTGTTCGGAGAATGGGAGGTTGTGTTGAAGGAAGAGCATTGTTGGCCGTTCAGACGTCAGCAATCGGACGAGAGCATTTATTTTGGGGCGGTCAAGCGGTCGCCTTTGGCTTCTGCCCGCCTGCGGACCGTACAGTCGGGGAGGCGTTTTTTGTGCGAGCGGGCGGCCGAAAAGAAGCGGTTTGTGTTTGATATAATTTTTTCCTGATGCCTTCGGCCAATGCGCCGATGCTCATAGGGGCGCCATTATTCGGCGGTTAGTCGCTGCCGCCGGAGTGTCAATTGGCCGCTCCGATCCGCCCGCCGACCCCGCACAAGTCCTGTGGGGGCGGAGAAGCGCGACTTCGGTCGGGGAATCAGAAGGCCGAGTGGTCGCCGCTCGCCGGCCGCCTTCGGGGCGGGCCCATCATTCTTCCACACACCGCTTCGTCTATCAGCTGCTCGGCGGACAAAACAAGAGGAGGAGGAAGGGAGAGGGCGGAAGGACGGAGTGGATGAAAATTCGGCACTCGTTTACTTTATCTCTTCTTCATTGAATCGTTGGTCTTTGGCGGCCGGCGGAAGGCAGCGGACACTTACGGCCGAACACGAGCGCCCGTCGACGAAATCCAGCGGTCACTCTCGGCGGCTCGGCGGGACTGTCGGCCGGCCGGCGGATCCCGTTGATGAGGAGGCGGGAGGGCGGGCGGCCGGAGTGTCTAGTCGGACGACCAAACGGGATTATTTCCTCTTTTTGCATTTCCGTTTTTGCTGTACGATTGTCGAGATTCGAGCAAATTATTCCGCCCGTCTTCCTTCACTCGATCTTCACTCGCAACTGATCGCTTTGTTTTGTGATGTGCTCGTTGGTTGAAGGCGAATCGACGTCCTGATCCCCGCGCCTGGCAAGTGATGCTGCATGGGCTCCAAAATGTCTGGAAGGCCGACGGCGACTCACGTCCCCAGCGCCTCTTCATCGTCGACGATCAGCAGCAGCGTCGCGTCGTCCAGTCGAGCGGCCCCGTTCGCCGAGGCCGCAGCCGACGGCTTGCCGCCCAAACGGCAGCTGGGATCCGTGGGCTCGACCAACAGCAGCATCACAAGCGCGCCGCCGGCCCTTCTGCCGCGCAGCTCCGTCACGCGGCCGTCCGTCGCTTCCGGCCGCTCGCTTCGCATCCAGCTGCCGGTGATGCGCGACACCACGGAGGGGATGGTCGTGGGGCCGTACGCGGACAACGACGAGATGTCGAAGATCCGCTTCTACCGGACGTCGCGCCGCTCGAACCGATCGAATCGTCTTTCCCGCTACTCCGAGGGCCCGCAAGCATATCACTCGCTGAAGGACGTCCTCGTGGACTTCTGTGCCCGCACCTCCTCTCACGGGATCCCCATGATCGGAACGCACTCGTTCTTCGGCCCTTACTTGTGGAGCTGCATTACGAGCATCATGTTCATCATCTTCTGCACTCAAACCTACTTGACCATGAGCGACTACTTCACCTACCGGACGATCATTGAGATGCAGCTCAAATTCGAGCCCGGTTCGTTTCTTCCCACTTTGTACCTCGCACTTCATTGCGTTTGTTTAGCCCCCTTTCCCGCCGCTACTCTGTGTAATTTGAATGCGTTCAAGTGGAGTGAACTCAAGAAGTACGAGGAATTCGAGCAAGGAGTGAGTGCAAAGGACGAGACAGAAAGATTACTCTTCGTGCTTGCAGTTCCTCATGTACGAACGAGCCGTCTCCACTCACTCCAACGCGTCCAACACGGAGGCCGTCTTGTCTCGTCGCAAACGCTCGTTCGTCACCTATCAGCCGGTCTACGTGAAGTGTGTGTGCAATTCTCCCGATGATCAGTGCGTTCCGCAACGGAATCCACTTGAAGTACGTGCCTTTCACTTCATTCTCTTCTAATTGCTCGTCTTTAGACCAACATTTCAATTTGTATTTGCTACGAGGACGCGCAAACGGGCGACGTGTGGCCGTGCTATCCGGCGGCCGTCTGGTCGGCCAAAACGTGCATGCACTGCTCGAACTCGCAGACCTGCGACGATCCCGACAAGCCGAACATCACCTCGCTGCTCACGGAGCCCATCCCCCGGCCGTGCATCTGCCAATCTATCTCCCACTATTGCATCGTGAAGGCGGAGGACGAGGAGGTGCGGTGGTGGGATCCGGACAAGTACCGCGTCTTCCCGGCCACCGAGCCGCCCACGCCCGCACCGGAAGTGAGCGACGTCTTTGGCGGGATTTCGGTTCGTTCCGCTGAATTCATTCCATTAATTCGTCTCCTTGCTGCAGGAAAGCAAAGGCCTCGGAGCGATCACGATCAAAGCAAAGGAGAACCTCATTTTCATGGTTGCCACGATGCCGCGAGAGGTGCGGCAGAATCTCTCGTACACGCTGGACGAGTTCGTCCTTCGATGCTCGTTCAATTCCGAGGACTGCGATTTGGATCGGTAACCTCCGCGAGGTTGTTCTCGGAATGCATTCGTCGATTGCAGCGACTTCCAACTGCACATGGACCCCGAGTTCGGCAACTGCTACACGTTTAACTTCAACGACTCCGTCGAGTTGAAGAACTCGCGAGCAGGTGGCAGAATGAGGGAAAACAGGTGTAACTCGTCCGCTTGCAGGCCCAATGTACGGACTTCGACTGCTCTTGAACGTGAACCAATCCGATTACCTGCCAACTACCGAAGCGGCGGGCATCCGCTTAGTCGTCCACGAACAGGATCAAGAACCTTTTCCGGGTGAGCTTCTTTCCGTCGAAGCCCTCAACGGAATACTCGACATTTTTCAGACACGTTCGGCTATTCGGCGCCCGTCTCCTTCGTTTCTTCTTTCGGCTTAAAGACGAAAGTGTTGCATCGACTGAACGAACCCTACGGACAGTGCAGCGACACCTTTCGGCCGGAGAACTACATTTACGCGGAGCACTATTCGCCGGAGGGCTGCTATCGGAACTGCTTCCAGCAGATCATCATCGAGCGATGCCACTGCGGCGATCCCCGCTTTCCGCTGCCCACGGAGAGCGATAAGGCGTGCGATGTGCGGAATGCAGCCGAACGCAACTGCCTGATGAACCAAACCTCCGTCCTGGGCGGCTTCCATCGGCTCACACACGACTGCAAGTGCGTACAGCCGTGCACGGAGAACGTGTTCGAGACGGCGGTTTGTTTCCACTTCTTCCTTCCTTCCAATCAGTCCTGCCGGTTGCAGTACTCGGCTGCCGCCTGGCCTGCCCTCAACTTCAACATTGGAGCGGACTGCGAGCAGGTGCTGAACATTGCGAATGACTCGCAAGCCTGTGCGGAATACTACCGGTTCGTCTCGCTCGTCTTGCTTCGATCCGTGCTCTTCTTCAGGTTGAACACCGCCTACATCGAGATCTTCTACGAGCAGCTCAACTACGAGACGCTGAAGGAAACGCCCGGCTACACGCTCGTCAACCTCTTCTCCGATCTCGGCGGTAACATCGGGCTTTGTATTGGCTTTTCGTTGATCACCTTCGCCGAAGTGGTGGAGCTCCTCTTTGAGATGTGCCTTGTACGCGGGTGAGTTCCCAATAACAGACGGAGAAATGTGTGAATGGTAGCTCGTTACAGTCAAAAAACCCCACCGCTACCTGTTGAAACGACGGCGTCAACGTCAAAAGCGGCTGGAGGACGAGAGCGAGCTGGAGTCCTACCTGAACAACTCGCCCCAACGACACGCGTACAAGACGGACCTCTCGTACGGCAGTCCCGCTCCGAAGCCCTCCATTCTGCACCACTACGGCGAGTTGTACCGCGGGAACAAGCCCCGCTTTCGGCACACCGCTGCCTACAACAACGACATCCACTCGTCCGGTCTGCAGCTGCTCTCCAGCGACGCGCAGTCGGTGGACAAATGAGGAGGACGGTCAATCGGTGGTGCGCGTGGAGAACTCGTTTATTCGCCACAAATCTTGTCGTTCTTTCATTGGAAATAAAACTGTAAGGGTAGGATGGAAAGGAAGTAGAATTCGAAGGAGTGATTTCTTTTCGCATTGACTATTCGGCGGATGGTCGTGGATAGACTGAGCATTCGGAGGCGGGGAGAACCGAGCGGAACAAACAAATAAGAAGAGACATTCGTTCGCGGAGGAATAAATTAAGGAGACGGACTTCCCACTCGTTTAACCGAAAGGAAAAGGGCGGAGTGGAAGAACTCGAAGATGAAACGATCGTCAAAAACCCAGCGGAAGAGTTGAAAGGCGGATAGAAACAAGGGAATCCCGAGTGATTACCGACGAATTCAAGACGGTTTGATCAACAGCGATGATTTGAGCACGAAGAGAGCCCGTAGTTAAAGTTTGAAGGCGGAAATGACCGAATGGGGGATGCGAAATACTGCTTGAGAATAAAACGAATACTCATTGAGCAGGGACTACTTGAAACGGGGGAATACTGAGTAGAATTAAGTTGGGTTTCTGCCTAATATCCTCTCCTAATCAACAACAAACAACAAGTGGAATGCGGGGGGATCGTCAAGTGTCGTAGTAGACGTTCAGGACGGTGATTTCACCCGTCGAAAAGGTCTGCGTGCTCGTGTCCACCATTTTGGGCTTCGCGTTCGGCCAGTGGCCCGGCGAGGAGTGTTGTTTGATCAGGCGGGCGGTTCCGTGCGGCGACGTGCTGCCGCCGCCCTGCTGCGAGGTGTTCGACGTGGTGGAGGACTGACGGCGAGCCGGCGGGCGGTAGAGATTCGGCGGATAGTCGAAGTTGCTGGAGGATCCGTTGGACGTGATCATCGGGAGCGGCGAGGTTGCCGGTGGAGGGCGGCCGAGAGGGCGGCGGAATGGTCGCTTCGGCGCACTTGTCCTCGAACAGCCGCCGGCACGCGTCGGGCAGCTGTGAGTTGAGGAGGCGGTAGAGAGCGGTCACGATGCAGTGGCACTCCTCGGCCGCCGCCAGCATGAGGTCGTCGGTCAGCGGCCGCGTTCCCCAGCTGAAATCGTAGACGAACGATTCAATAAACGAGTGAATAGACTCACGTTGGTGCTTGCGAGAGCTTGCGCGGCGTCACGTCGCTGTTCATCAGCGCTTGCGGGTAGTAAACTCCGCTGCAGGTTGAGGAAGCTGATGGCTCGGAGTTCGGCAAGCGGCTTGCTCAGCTTGTCGTGCTGAATGATCGTGTGCGCAATCTGCGTGTCGAACACCCGCTTCAACGTCAGGTTGTAGCGGTGGGCGAGCAGCGAGGTGACGTCGCTTCACGTCGTGCATCACCTTGAGCACGTCCGCCGCCTCGAGCAGCTCCTTCAGCCCGCTCTCCATGAGGACGACGTCCGAGTGGGCGAGGTCGAAGATCGCAATCCGGCTCGTGCTCGCGATGATGATCATCGAAAGGAACTCCTCGGAGCTCGCACTGCCCAACTGAACGACCTTGAAGTCGAGGCCGAGGAAGCGGTCCAGTTGGCCGTTGAGATCATTCCGCAGGTTGTTCACCGTGTCGACGGCCGTCCGCAGCGACGAGACCAAGTGAACGCGGTGAAGATTCTCGCGGCTCAGCGGGAAGAAGGACGTTGTTGTTGTCCGACGAGGAGTCCGCACTCGTGGTCGAGCGGCCGCTCTCCGACTCGCCGTCCTCCGGCTTCAGCTTCACCAACGACACCTTGTTGGATCGAATGAAGAAGATGTTTCGATTCAACTTGAGGAACTGGAGCAGCTCCTTCGGGTTGGTCGCCACCTCCTGCCGCACGGAATGCGGGAAAGCGTTCGCAGAAGCGGCGGTAGAAATTCTCCAGCGGAATCGGGACGTCTTCGTTCTGAACTCGAAGCGAACTAGAAAAATAACGGAACGGAGAAGCGGAACTCACGTTTTCGAGCACTCCTTTCAGGAAGTCGACGGCCGCCTGCTTCGCCTTCACGCCCACCAGCGGCTTCCCCTCGTCGTCCAACTCGACCGCCTCCTCCGAGGGCTCCGGCATGTTCTTGAGGCGCACCCGGTCGCCGTCCACAATGAAGTGGTTGGTTTGGGACTTGGAGGAACTCGCAGAACTCCTTCAGATGCCGCCCGGAAACGAGCCGAACTTCGGGCGCCGCCTGAGAGCGATGGCCGAGCAGACTTTTGATCTGAACAGAGGCGAGAAGAATGCACGAACGGGATTGAAGTGGACTCACTTGCAGCTCGGGCCCGAATTTCTGGAGTTTGCCCTCGAAGAAGGCGACCGCCTCGCGCTCGTAGTCCCGCTGCCGGCCCGTGCCCGGCATCTTCATCAGGTGATTCTTGCCGTCCATCTCGCCGAAGCCCCGCAGGATGACGTGATCGGCATCGACGGAGAACAACGAGGGGTAGGAGGCGAGGAATTCGGTGAGGCCCTCCTGCGTGGTCCCCACGGCGTCGCGCATTTCCTGCGTGAAGCCGCGCGCTCCGAACTGGCAGCTGAGGTCGTGGATGGTGCGCCGCCCGTTCTTCTGCATCAGGTGATCCATGAAGAACAGGAGTGCCATGTTTTTGGCCTCGTCCATTTCGGAAGCCGCCGCTGCTGCTGCTGATGGGCTGACGGCGCCTTCGGCCCGCACCTGAAAACTGGGCAAGAGATTGAACAGTGCGATTGGGGGGACGTAAAGGAGCCCGTCCGTCTCGCCGCCCGCCCGAACTGCTCGTCGCGCTCACCCCCTCCCTCCTTCTTTCCGTCCTCCCGCCTGCTAACGCATTTCCGCCGCCTCCCGAGCGGGCGGGAAGCGGGGGGCAAGCGGGGTGAGTGCGGACGGAACCCGCAAACTCGATACGCGCCGATCGATCGCACGACCAAGCGGGCGACGTTAGGGATCGCGATGCCGGCGGTGGGGCGCGCTTTCTTAAGCGTGCAACAACAACAATCGAGCGCGCGTTTCCCTCCCTCCGCCGCCGCCGCCGCCTCACTTTCGTTCCGACGACCTTTGCGCGACTCCTCCGCCGCCGCTCTCGCGCTATTGTGCTTCGTTGTTTGAGCTCGCCGCCGTGCGCCGTTCGTCCGCTCGGCGACCTCCCGTTTCACGGCTAAACGCCCGTTCGGCCACGTTCCCCCCTCGGGCCGGCCTCATTCCAATCGAATGAGCTCATTTCGATCCGAACACAACGAATTTGATGGGCGGCTTACCAATTGTTGCAGTTCGGCAAACATGATGATCGCAGAGGAGAGGAAGCGAAATAAGCAAAACTAATCTACAGGAATCGATTGACTACAATTTTATTAGAACTACGAGTAGAAGCGTTGTTAACCGTTGGGGCTGGGCGGACAATCGAATGAGGAACACGCCGCGAGCGAGCGGGTTCGTGAGCCGCGAGAAAAGCCGGGTATTTTGCATAAACCCCCAACAGATCGACCGGTTCGCCCCCCGTACGCGAATTCAACCCCAAGAATCAGCCGACCGTTCGCTGCTAACTCCGATGAACTCCAAGAACTCCCTGGCTTTTCGACCGCAAAAATCGTGGATTTACGCCCCGCGTGCGGATCAAAACCGTGATCCCAGCGGTGGAGATCGCGGCGAAGCGGCGGCGATCGGTGGGAATTCCCGCTGATTGCAAGCCCCCCCCCGCCTGCGGCTCGCGGCCTGAAAGCCGGCCGGACGGGCGGCCGGGGGTCTTTCCGTCGGGACATTAAAGCGCACAAATTTTGATTTGTTTTGATCTATTGCGTTCGATTGACTTTCAAACGACCCTCTTAACGAGCATTCCAATTAGCTCCGTCATTCGTTCACCTTCGAGCAGCAGAAATCATTGGGTGTTGAAATCTGGGCGTTGCGAACGCTGGTGGGGCCACGTCAACCGCCTTCGTTTCCGCTCATGAATATGCGGAACGCGAAAGTTGAAAGGCCGAAGACGCACTCGGGGCTTCCGAATCGCGAGGCGTTTCGAACGACGAACACGCGGCGCATTCCGTCGGCCGCCCGCTGACCTCTGATGTCCCCGCATTCGAACGAGTGGCTGTTTTACGCAATGCCCTTTCTGTTGCTGTTTGGAACACGTCACTTGAAACATGGGCACGAGTTTGTGACCGACCGGTCGACAATTGGGCACATCCGCCCGCGTCCGCGTCACCCTTGTCCAACGTGAACCGAGTGGTTCAGCTCATTAACGAGTACTTCCTTCCCCCGCTAAATACTTCCGGTAATTAGCCGGTGATTGGTGCACAAGGAATCACCACGCAGACTGTTCTTTCGATTTGATCTGAATTTATGGGGAATATCCGAACAGCAATGGAAGGAATGATAAGCCGAGAGATCCTTGTTTCTTCACAATTGCCACACTCATCGTATGAACAGAAAACAAATGGAATACAACCGAGAGAACTCACAGATGGGCACGAGATTCAGTCGATTGAGGGAAAAGAACGGAGATTGAATTCGATGAAAAGACGCGGCTTCTGCAAACACGACCGGCGGAAGACGTGCACGGCGCCTCGCTCGCTTATTTCCGCCCGTTCGGCGGGTAGATCAGGTCGTTCGTGCTGTGCGCGTTGTTGTAGAGCATGCACTGCACAGGCGAAAAGAAGCAGTTACGATCGTACTTCTTATTGCGCGGTCTTGCGGGCACGTTCCGCGGGAAGGGGTTCACGTAGAAAAATCGGTAGACGGCGCCCGAATCCAAGCCCTGGACGTCGTTTCTGCAAACGCCATGAGGAGATGAGAATTGCGAACAGCTGGCCGGATTACTCACCCGATATCGTAGAGGAAGGGCGTGGGGGCGGCGGAAGTGGAAGAGGCGACCAGCAGGAGGGTGAGGGCGGCGACTATTGAACGCCGGAGAGCATCGAAGAGTGCGGTGCGCGAGATGACGCTGCCCAGCATTGTGCACGAATGCCGATGAGGTTGAACCTGCAACCGAAGGGATTGCTCGTTGTTTGCAACTGGCTAATCGAAACACAATGCACGAGCACGCTCCAAATGTGGCCATCGGCGCGTCAAATCGGGATGCGGCGGACGAGGAAATGCAAATCGAAAGCGAAGGCGGACCGAGCGGATGCAAATGTTCAGGAGTTCCGGGCGGCGGGCGGACTCGAAATAAACCCGCTGCTCGGCCGCCCTCCTTCCTGCAAAAATCACCTGGAGGCGGCGGCGGAGGCGAGTTTCGAGCACCAGAGACCGCAATCATCAGGCCGTGGGGGAGGTCCTCGTTTATAATCGAGGAGAACCCAAATGTTTCGTACGAAATGAGTTCACTTGATTCCGCAAGTGAAAAAACGTCTCCGGACTGTGCAATCGACGACGTCCGAAAGGACGAGGATCCGATTGCAAACGGTTGGCACCAGAGCAAGAGGGTTGGATTCCGGAAGTCTCGACCTTGATTAAACATTCCGAAGAGGCGAACGTAATAACCAAAGGGCGAAATACGCAACATTGTTTGCAGAGACCGCCCCAACTACGAGCCCCGCGGTCAAACTCGACTCGAAACGACTAGTCGATGAGGAGGAGGCGCAGGAATGCCGAACATTCCGACCATTCGCATCATCCAATTGACGGACGATCGTGCGGAGGATGAAGGGCAGAACGAATGTCATTCGGCATTTCTTGTTGCCGCTTACTTCCGCTCGAATGAACGAAAAGGTGAGAGTACGAAGCAGAAAACAGGCGGTACGGCTCGCCGGAAATGCGTGGGCTCGTCTCAATTAGCCGGCCGTTCGGTTAGCCGGCCGGCCGGCTTTCGCAAACCCGAGCGCATGCCGGTCGGTGCCCATCGACGACGAATAATCGAGCAACAATTGGTTTCGGTTTGTACAAGAAGCAGGTGGAATGCGGGTAGGTGGAGGTGCAGCGAGTGGGGCGAGAAGAAACTGTATCCGCTGACCACTCGCTCGGATGGGCGGGCACGGGTTTTCTTTCCATAAACAGAAGGCCCCGAAGCAGGTCGGCGGGTTTATCGCCGCCGGCTGAGCATCCGCTTCAACTCGTGTTGCTCGGTTTGGAAACGAGGTCGGCTAAAAGAAGACGCTCGTTTCGAATTTCGATTCAAAAATGACGAGCAGCTCGCCCAATTTTCGTCCAAACGTCACCCTCCCGCTTGTTGAAACAGTGAGCGAACAGAAAAATGGGCAACTTCGAGAGCAAAGGCCCAAAGGGATCACACCCTCCCCGCAATCAATGCTCGCACGAACTGACGGCTGAATTCTTTTGGGCGTTCCGCCAAGCGTACGGTACAAAACGACGAACATCGTGCATTTTTGGAGGCCGCTCGCTTCTCGTGCACACGCGAGCGAATCTCCACGCAATCGCGAATCGAATGCGAGATTCCTGCAAACGGGAATCCCCGTAGAGCTGCTCGTCGTTTGACGCGGAGATCTTTTGGTTTTTCGCTCTTCGGCGGCCGCTCGGCGGAGGGATGCAAATGGGGGCGGACATCCCACTCACAATCCCGAGCGGCCAAAAGGGTTTGTTTTCGCGATCGGCCCCCAATGAAAGATTCATGCCGAGGGCACAAACAGAAGCGAATAGTCGGGAATTATTCAACGCAGATGACCGATTAGAGAAAGCGTGAACGTGAGCCGAAGGTTCAACACCCGCCGACCGCCCGCTTGACATCAAAATTGCCCGCGCCTTTGTGTCGCCCCAATTCCGCCCTTTCTTAATTCGCGAAATGCCGGCGGGAATTCACGACAAAGAGGTGGATGACCTTTCTGACCAAATTCACTTCCAATTTGTCGATGATGCGGACATCACACGGCTGTTGAAGCGTGTGGAGATCGTTGAAGCAAGAAGGCGAATCCATGTTGAGAAACGAAAGAACCCGGTGAAGAAGAGAAGAATGGAAGACAAATGCACAAAATGATCGGACGACCGCCGCCTTGCTTCTAACGAACTCCCGAACAGCCGAGGAATGACCTCTTCGCCCTCTTTTTACCTCCACGAACCAGACGGTCAGGAATGCGGGCGATGCGGTAGAAGGAGCGCCCGCCTCCCACCACCTCGCGTGGTGGACTCCGCCCTCCGCTTCCTACCGTACGGGAAGGGAGGGAGGGGGGGGGTTACTCGATTAGAATGCAAAGGTGGAGGAGGGGGTGCGAATTCAGGCTCGAAACCGAGAATCAAATGACGTTTTCGGCGACAAGCCGGGCGCGACGAGTGATGTTTGAGAGCAGAAGGAAGGAGGAGGAGGTGGACATAAATGAGTTACTCCAAGCGTCGTCCCAAAAAAGAACTCGCTTCAAGTGGGCCGGCAGTTCGTTTCAAACACCAAGCTGCCGCCCGATCGGGGCGGTTGTTTTGATCCGCACGAACGAAAATATCCGCTTCGACTACGGCCGCTGACGACAGCCGACCGTCCGGTTCGCCTGGCGCGCAACTGCAACTGCAGACGGCGATTACGCAGCGAGATGTTTGGGAATGAGCGCAGCGGAAACGTCGCAACGATCAACAAGCCCATTAGTCCTCTCCGTTCCAATTGGCAGCTGACACACGCGCACTTTTGAGTTTTTAAATGGCCGACCGCCTCGGGCGCGCAGGAAGACGGTCGTTCGATGCATCGATAATAAGCGACCGTAGGCGGGCATGCGAATCCCGTTCGCGGCGAACAATCGGCCGACCATCCCCCGCGTTAATCTTCGTTCCATGGAAATTTTTAAACCGGCCACCTTACCTTCCTCGGAATCGCTTTCGTTTTCGGGCGGCCGGTTTCTTCGTAAAGGCGTGGGAATTGCGGGAATTACGTACGCGCAAATTGGGGCGAAAGGAGGAAGTGGGCGGACGGAAATCAACGGCCGTCCCGCTCGGTCGGCGGAAAACAATACGACCGGAAGACTTTCGCCGGGATTGTATCGTCGATGGAAAGTGCCCACGGTCCTCGTGCGCGCTTCCGGGAAGTGTTGAACGTTTGAACGGTCGTTTCGGGACGGGATTCCGCGTAACGAACGTGGACAAGACCGCTGGGAACGGGCGGCGGCAGTTGACGTGAACAATCGTGTAAGCGGAGGAGATCGATTTCTCAACCACCCGAGCCAACATTTGCGAGCAAACTGGAGACAAATCTTCAAAGAACACAACTTGAAGTGAATCCGACAGCTTTTAAACGGCGAAGAAGAGTGCAAACATCGTCCGTAACTTCTGAGGAATACAATCAGGTGGTTGGTTCGAAGAAGCAAACTGCAAACACTAACAGGTACTGTGTTTGTTTTCGTTTGTGTCATCTTTC
>JAMPIO010000520.1:0-27308 GCA_024699865.1 Aphelenchoides fujianensis | reverse complement strand
CGAAATCGGCGGGCGAACAAGAAGGACGAGACCGAATACGAAGTGAGACTTCCATCTTGTTTGTCTATTCATCCGATCCTCTTCAGTACTCGGGCAGTGAGGACGAGGAGAACACGGGCGGGCCGAACGGCCACGCGCGCAAGGCCGGCAACATGGTCCAGTCCTCGCGGGACGACACTCTCCGCAAGGGCTTCCAGCGGATCCAAGAGGCCAACCGAAGTGCTTTCGAGAAGCCCGGGCCGATGCAGCTGAAGCGCGTGCCCAACGGCTCGCCGGCCGCCGCCTACCCGAAGGCCGCCCAACCGATGAACCTCGGCCCCGTCGGCTATCGAGGCTCCGCAGCCGAGGGCTACCCGATGGCGCCAAAGGAAGCGCTCCGAGATCCCGTGAAGATGCGCCACGATTCCCGCCTCGGCCCGCAACCGCGCATCGGAGTGGCGGGCATTCCGGCCGTCGAGTACCGCCGCCACTCGCGCCCGATTTCCCACCACCAAGCGGTGAGCACTCGCTTCTTCTCCGTTGTTTCATCCCCGAATTCAGATCTCGCCGGTACTCAACTCGGGCTCCCCGCACCTGGCCGACAACGAGCGAAAGCGACGCGAAAAGGCGGCCGCCCAGCACGCGCCTCATCAGCATCGTGACTCACGGGAGGCCCATCGCGGGGGTTCGGGCCGCGATCGTTCGGGCGCCCGGCTGCTGCCCTCGAACGGGAATCACTTGCCGCCCGGCTCGTCGCATTTGGCACGAGTCTCCGCGTCCATCCCCGTCCCCTCGGTCTCGCCGCTGCGCAAGATGAGCGAGCCGATGCTCAACGGCCGGCCGGAGGTGAGTGCGCGAAAGCAGCGAGTGAATGGCGGTCGATTGAAAGGCCGTTCTTTTGTTGCGTTCGCCTTCTTTCAATTACTTGCTCTCCCAAAACAATCCGATCGTAAATTGCGAGGCGGCAGCGGGCGTTTGATGCGAAATCGGGGTGCCGGTCGAGCGGAAGTGTTATCTGTTCGATAAGAATGACAAGGACGGGCCGCTTGAACCGCCTGTTGCAGGATTTGGACCTGCTGGCCAGCGAGTTGAACCGAATGGGCCGCCTGCCGCAGCCGCTCGGCCAGCCGCCCGCCTCGCCGCCGCCCCCGCCGCCTCCGCCGCGCGACGCCTCGATGTCCGTGGACGCGCACCACTCGAACGGGACGCCCAACGAAAAGCACCGGCACGTGAACGGCGGCGGACTGGTGGACGGAACGCTGTTGGCCAGCGAGCCGGCCGCCTTCCATTCGGACGGCACCTTGCGCGGCCCCAACAAGCCGCTCCCGCCCACGCCCGCCGACTTGACGCCCGATTCGGACGGCGGCCTGAACGACGGGACGTTGCTGATCAACCGAAAGCACTCCCGCAACGACTCCCAATCGTCCATCCGGCGGAGGAACAGCGGCTCGATCGCCGACCTGCCCGCCGCCAACGGCTCGCACAACCGGCTGTCGATCGTGGGCAAGGCGGCCAGTGTGCCTGATGTGAGTTCTCCTGCACATTCTCTCTGTTCTTTCGACCAGTCAATGCCCACTCGAATGCACGCATTGTCCCGCTTTTCGTCCGAAGTGGCCGCTCGTCGGTGATCCCGCTCCTTTCAGCCCCAACCGCTCTCGCCGCCCGACCGCCGCCATCCGAAGCTGATCGCCTCGGTGGAGGTCGAATCGTCGCCGTCCACCTCGCCGAGCAGCGCCGGCGGCTCGGGCTTCTCGCCGGCCGACTCGCCGCGCGTGGAGCCGCGCCGTCTGGCCGACTCGGTCGTCTTCTCCGCGAAGCTGAACGGCGGCTCGCCGCAGACCCGCCGCTCGAACTCCAGCTTGGGCGTCGCTCAGTCGAGGACGCCCGCCGACGTGCACCTCACGAGGAACGCGAAGTCGCAGAAGATGCTCGCGAGGGAGGAGGACGAGCTGGAGGTGGACGACGACGAGCACGCCGACGAGCGCTCACTGCCCGAACGGCGGATCATTCAGCAGCGATCGGTGGACTCGCAGTCGGTGGAAGAAGTGAGTTCTTTCGATCCGCTCGTTCACTCCCGCTTCTCGCTTCCAACCAACCCACTAATTTGCTTCGGGATTTGAAACACGCCGCTCGTCCCCCGTCCACCACTCACTCCTCCCTAATCCTTGTTTGATTTAACCTTTAGATCGCCTCGCTATTCGGCAGCTACTACGTGAGTTCGGTGGACGTCGTCTCGTGCCCGTCTGGTCTTCTTTCCGCTTGTTTCTGTTCGCAACTCACTTTCGTTTGCTTTCCGTTCACTAACGATCTTTTCCTCCGTTTACTCATCAGTTCTCATTGCCTGGAAATCCGAGTAACTCGTTTCATTGCAGTTCCCGTCGAGCACGAACGGCAACTCGCCGATGGCCAACATCCCGCTCCAAGCGAAGCAGCCGCAGACGCCGTTGGGGCAGCGGGACCGCGAGAAGTCGTTCGTCGCCTACTTCGGGCCGGGCGCCCGCATGACCAACGGCTCGAACGGGACGATCAACCGGCCGGGCCGCGTGAACGACGCCAACCAGGTCCAAGTGAACGTCAACCCGAACCCCTCTTCGTCCAACGACACGGACGCGCCCGAGATCCGCAAGTACAAGAAGAAGTTCAGCGGCGAGATCCTCTGCGCCGCCCTCTGGGGCGTGAACCTCCTGATCGGCACGGACTCGGGTCTGATGCTTCTTGATCGGAGCGGGCAGGGGAAGGTCTACCAGCTGATCACCCGCCGCCGCTTCGACCAAATGACCGTCCTCGAGGGGCAGAACATCCTTGTGACGATCAGCGGTCGAAAGCGACGAATCCGCGTCTACTACCTCTCGTGGCTGAAGCAGAAGATCCTTCGCACTGATGGAGTGAGTCCTCTCTCGTGCTTTCCTTTTCAACAACTTGTTTCCAGCTGCAACAGCAAGAGAAGAGGAACGGTTGGGTGAACGTGGGCGATCTGCAGGGCGCGATTCACTTCAAAATCGTCCGCTACGAGCGGATCAAATTCCTCGTCGTCGGCCTCGACCACTCGGTCGCCATCTACGCGTGGGCACCCAAGCCCTACCACAAATTCATGTGAGCTCTCTTCTTCCTCTTTGTTCATTGGTTTTGTTGTGTTCAGGGCGTTCAAGTCGTTCGGCCAACTCGCTCACATGCCGCTGATCGTCGACCTGACGGTGGAGGAGAACGCCCGGCTGAAGGTCCTCTACGGCAGTCACGAGGGCTTCCACGCGATCGACCTCGACTCGGCCCAAATCCACGACATCATGGTTGTGCCAGACGTTCGTTCCATCTGCTTGCAGCTTTCTGATTCACCTTTGGAGTTTAGGGGAGACCGCCGATCACCCCGCACTGCATCGTGATCCTCCCAGACTCCAACGGGATGCAGCTCCTGCTTTGTTACGACAGTGAGTGCATCCCACTGCTTTCTAATATTCCTCTTGGTTCAGATGAGGGCATCTACGTAAACACGTACGGCCGAAAGACGAAGAGCGCGCCGCTCGAGTGGGGCGAACTCCCGTCTTCTGTCGGTCGGTCCTCCTCCTCCCGCTTTCTTCCACTCACTCGCTTGCTTGCAGCCTACATTTCCACGAATCAGATCATGGGCTGGGGCAACAAGGCGATCGAGATCCGCAACGTGGACACCGGCCATCTGGACGGTGTGTTCATGCACAAGAAGGCGCAGAAGCTGAAGTGAGTTCTCTCGTTCTAGCCTCAATTCCTGCTTCTGCTTGCAGGTTCCTTTGCGAACGGAACGACAAGGTGTTCTTCTCGTCGGCCAAGGGCGGGGGAGCGTCTCAAGTGTAAGTGTGCCGCAGAATTTGTGTCACGGGTCAAACGCGAGTTTGGTCTTGCTGCAGCAAGTCCACTGATTTGGCGAAGAGTCTCTGTTTCGTTTGCCAAACGCCGTCGACTTTTTGCAACAAGACCAAATTCGCGTTTGACTCGTGTAATCTTGAAATTGGTTTAGCTATTTCATGTCTCTCTGCAAGCCCGGAGTCACCAATTGGTAGTTGGATCCACTCACTGGTACCCGCCATTCTCGTCGTCTTCCTTCGTTCCCCAACTACCTTCCCTCTTGTTTCTATCGGCCTGTACGTCTGATCCCTTTGTTCGCTGCCATTTCTAACGGTTTCGTGCTTTTGTTCCCTTGCTCCGAAGTTTCGCCTCCTCTTTGCCATTTTTGCTCAGCGCTTGTACGAATCAAAATCCGTTTCTACTCACCTTTATTCCTTCTTTCATCTACTTATTTATGAATAAACGATTATGTTGAACGATGCAGAGATTAGTGCTCGTTGGGGATTGCGGGCGGGAGGATCTCCGCATGAGAGGGCGTCTCCTTGCCCGAACTGTCGGCTTCCTTGTGCTCCGAGTGGACGGGGTCGGGCGGAGTGCCCGCGGAGTCCTCGGCACTCGCGTCGTTCGACGTCTTGATCGGGAGTTGGGGGCGGAGGTCCTCGAGCGGCGGGAGGGTCGGGAGCTCCGGCCGGGGCAGCGGCGGCGGCTCGTTCAGGTTCTCGTTCAGCCAGTACGTGTTCACGTCGCCTGAATCCTCCCGCTAATGGGTACAAAAGCCCCGTGTTCTTGCCTTTTCCCTTCACCCGCACGATGCCCCGCTTTACGAGTTTGTAGCGCGGCACGGTCATCAGCATCATGGCCGTCGGCTCGGAGAGTTGGATTTGATTCGGCGGGCTGAAGGCTGCAGTTGAGCGAATGCACGAGGAAGAACCCACCTGTTCGATTGCATGCGAGAGGCGAAGTTCACGGTGTCTCCGAACAAACTGAAAGAAAGGGAGGGAGTGGCCGTCCACCGTTTGCCACCCACCAGAAACGAGGCGCCTTCACGCCCACCACTCCGGCGGCAATCGGCCCGCAGTGGTAGCCGATGCGTACTTGGACGCGCCAATCGGGGATGTGGTCCACTTCGTAGCTGAAGTAATTGATTCTCCTGCCCACTCATTCTTCCCCTCACCCCGCGCAGACATCCCGCAGTTGGAGGGCGATTTCGGAGATCTCGAACACGTGCCGGTTCTCGTTCTCCTGCGGCACTCCCGAGGCCACCATGTACGTCTCTTAAGAAAGAGGAGAGTGAAGAAACGCCGGCCACTTGCCTCCGGTGGTCTCAACCTTGTACGCGTCGTGCTGCCCGATCACCTCGTCGAAACGAGTGAACACATCGTTTAGGAAGCGGATCACGTTGTGCGGGGCGGTTTGGCTGAGGAAGCGGCCGAAATCCACCAGCTGGCAGAAGAGAACGGTCGCCGCTGCAAGAGAGATGAGCTCGAGGAGGGCGGTCGTGTGCTCACCGTCGTAACTGCGCGGCTCCACCGATTCGCCGGCCATCAGCTTCTCCGCAATCAGCCTGCAAGCGAAAAGGATTGATCCGAATGACTAAAGAGAGGACGCACGCAGGCAGCAACTGCCGAAGCAGACGGGCGTTGTTCTGCTTCTGGACCTCGAACTCGGCCGTCCGGTCGGCCACCACTCGCTCCAGGTGCTGGGCGTAGGAGAAGTTCATGCGGATCATTTGGTCGATCAAGTTGCCCTTCCTTCAATCAACCCGCTCTTTCACTGGTCACTCGTTCGAGCACTCACGAGGACTCGAAGGTCGACGAGATCACTTGGTTCAAGACCCGCAGTTTGGGGCGCTGCTCGGGCGTCCTTGTCCAACACTGATCCATTACGTCGATCAGCTGGAGGAAGCAGGAGTGGGAAGCGAAGGCGGGTAGAGAACTCACGGGCTTCTCTTCCGGCAGGGCATCGGTGACGTCCGGCTTGATCCCTTTCCGCTTCACTTCTTCGATCACTTCTGAAAGCAAGAATGAACGGGGAGTGTGCCCACGGCTTGCCTTTGGCCGTCAAGCTGCTCGTTTCGAAGGGCGGACGGCGGAAGAGGACCTCGAAGATGATCATTCCTGCAACCGAATGGAGAGTGAGCGCTTTCGTTCGTGCCTCCTACCGAAAGAA
Source organism: Aphelenchoides fujianensis (assembly GCA_024699865.1). NCBI lineage: Eukaryota > Metazoa > Nematoda > Chromadorea > Rhabditida > Aphelenchoididae > Aphelenchoides > Aphelenchoides fujianensis. The sequence goes on along the minus strand of JAMPIO010000520.1, from coordinate 21,344 downwards.
TAAATGTCTCCAAGTCGCGAGCCGCGCGGAAACATCCGCCCGTACGCGATGTCCTGAAGGTTCTCGGGCGACGTCGTGAAGTAGCTGTTGAACGAGATGATTTCCATCAGCTTCAGCTGCTCCCGCTCAATGGCCGAGTTCAGGAAGTTCACGATCCCGAAGTTCGTCAGCTTGAGGACCCAGTTGGCGTCGATCAGGCAGTTCTGCGAGCTCAGCAGTCCGTGGTAGCCGACCGGCGACTTGTGCAGGTATTGGAGGCCCTGCAACCCGCTTGAATTCCTCTCTTTCCCTCTCTTCTTACGGTGATGATGTCCCGCAGAAAGGCCGATTTGAAAGTGGAATCCATCGTAAAGTCCTGGTCCGTTATGAAGTTCTGAACACCACCAATTACTCCCCCCTAATGCACTCTTCTGCTAACATCAAGAGATGCCCGTTCGACGAGGTTGTGCAGAATGTAGAAACGATCGCCCTCGTTGTACGTGAGGCCGAGGAAAGTGGTCAGGTTGTCGTGGTTGATCCGCTTCAGCTCGGAGATGTACTTGAGTTCGGGCTTCAACCAGCGGATCTTCTTCAGCTGCTTGAGGACCATGAACTCCGCCTTCGAGGTGCCGATCAGCGCGTACTGCTGGATTGCTCGTCGTTTGGACACGAGAGTGCTCGCCTTGCTCTCCTCACCCGTCGGCATCATCTTAGACTTGGACTAAACGAACGGAAAGAGTGAATGGAGAGCGGGATCGACCGACCGCCTTGTTCTCGATCACTTTCACTTGACTCTTCTGAATCTTCCAGTGCAGGCGGAAGCGGTCCAGCCGTTGCCTGAACGAAAAGGATTGCGGAGAGCACTCGTTTCTTCCGCTCACTGTCGTCGGTAGAAGTAGGCAGCGCCTCCGATCAGACCGAGCAGGATGGCGACCGCAACGCCGATGATCAGCGGGATGTACGACGTGCAGTTGCCCTCGTAGAAGCAGGGCGTGATCGGCGTCTTCAACACGCCCTCCCAGATCGTGAACTCCTGCGGGTCGAAGCTCGCGGCCCTGCAGCCCTGGTTGGTGCACGCGGTGGCCACCGATCGAACGGTCACGATTGTCGAGAGGTTGTTGTCCGCGAAGCGTTGGAAGACGAACGTCTGCACTTGGTTGGAGCCCTCGTCCAGCTCTACTTTGCCCAGCTTGCCCTCGAACGTCTTCGACTTCAGAGCACTCGTGAACGATTTGCCGTTCGGCGGAGCGGTCAACGTCGTCCCAAAGCAGAAGCCGTAGCACGAATTGTAGGCCGCAAGGTACTCGGCGTAGAGGACCTGCAGAAGGCCGAAGTGAACACTCGGCTCTTTTCGGTCACCACTCACGTTTGTGTACGGATTGCCGGACACCCACTTGGTGATTTGATCCGAGCGGGCGTTTTGGTTCTCGTACAAGAGTGACAGCTGAAGAGAATTCTGCTTCGTGGGAGCTCTCGAGCACTCACAACAACGAGGTTCGCTTTCGGGAACTTGGCGAGCACGGAGGGCGGACAGACGCTCAGTGTGTCCTGGCAGAGCAGGAGAATGAGGTAGCCGTTGGAGCCCAACTCGTCGACCCCGAGTGTGTTCAAGACGGTCAGCAAATTGGAGAACTCAGCGTCTATCACGATGACTAAACGAAAAGTCCCCATTGATAACTTTCTTCTCTGCTCTCCGAACGTTTGGTGCGTGTGCGAATGCGGGCGATCGTCTCCTTCGTGTTGTCCCAGTGCTCCTCGTTGATCTCCACGTAGTCGTGGATGTTCACTCCAGCCGCCCGCAAGTACGAGCGGATGGTCACGGACATCGGGAGGTCCTCCACGTTCTCCAGGAAGGGGCCGCAAAGAATGAGCTGCAGTGGAAGAATTGTAGAAGATCGAAAGAGGAGAACTCACGTCATTCAAACCGATCTTCCGCATCATCGACAGGACCGCTTGGCTGAGCATCACAGTCGAGAGATCGTTTACCTAACGACATCAGATAAGCGAGAGTGTTTCCTGTACTCACTTGGGTGACGGTCGGATAGAAATTGCGGTCGTTGAGGGCGACGCTCGTGCCCGTCCGCGTGAAGACGGGCAGGTCCCAAAAGTAGGCCAAACGGGCGACTTCGAGGCTCTCCTCGTCGCAACGACTCGCGATCACGCCCTGGATGTTCTCGCGGAAAAACATGTTGGCCACGTTCACCGTCCCGGCCGCCTCCTGCCCGACCACGCAGCCCGTCCGGTTCACGATCCTCAAAAACGAAGAGGAGTGTTTTGAATGAACCCAAAAGAGCGCTCACTCGACACTCGCATCACACAGCTGCGCGGCCTTGGCGTCGCTGATCGCCTGCTGACACACGAGCACGAGCTTGGGGTCCGCCTCGATCAGGCCGAGACGAATGCCGGCCGATCGATCGCAAGCGAAAAGAATGAGGAGAACAAAGAAGAACGTTGCTCTCATGTTGCCGAGTAATTGCCGCCGGCCGACGATGAAAGCGGAATGAAGACGAGTCGGCCACCAGTCGGCTGTCATTAGCGACGGGCAAGCAGCGGGCAGGTAGGTGGGTAATCCCCTCGATTCACTCCCCTTCTTTCTTCATCCGCCGACTTCTGCCTTGCAGTTTGTATTCACTCGGTTTCCTGCCCGAACAGACGACAAACGGGTGAAATGAGTGTGTTTATGCTCGAAACAGAAGAAGAAGAGAACTAACGGGAGGGAAGACTCGTGCTACCGTTAAACAAGTGAAAGGAATGTACAGAAGAGGAGGCAAAATAAGAGAGTGACCGTTGGGTATCTTCTGCGTGTGGGACAACCGTAAGGAGGAGAGAGTAGAGGGAGGGATCACTCGAAGATCGGCCGGTCCACTTTGTTGCCTCCGCTGTTCAGCGAGTCGGACTTGTGGAACGAAAGCCGAGGGTTGCCGTTCGGGGACAGCCGGTGCACGCTGTCCACCGAATTCGACTGGATGAGGTCGGGCGTGGTGGCGGCAAGTGGTTTCGAGCACTGAACAGAGGAAGGGTTAGAGAAAGAAGAGTGGGGAACGAACCGAGTTCTCGGAGGAATCCTGCGTGGAGATCGACTCCTGTCTCCGCAAGCTCTTCTTTCTCGTGGACATCCGCTGCAGTCGGAGGCACGCGTAGTAGCCGTCGCGGATCGAGCTGAACATCAGCGAGACGAGGTTCGACCACGCGAGCACCGTGTCGGTGGGCGAGTTCTTGGCCAAATCGAGCATGCAGCTCTCCACGATGATCGCGTCCGCCGTTGGGACCCAAAAGTCGGGCTTGAAGCCGAACGACTTCAGCGGCACGTGCTCCTCGCCGTAGCGGCGGCTCAGCCGCTGGATCGTGTCCACGTTCTCGATCTGAAATCATCGCGGGTTGCTGGAATTGTCGCGTGTTTGCGTCACGGCCGCGGTCTTCGGTTCTTTGCGGCCGTCGAAATTGTGCGGTGAAGCGCAAAAACGCTCCGCCGTACGCCTAATTTTGCCCCAAATTCGAAGCGAAAGGAAGGAAGTGCCCACGGGACTCACATTGGCGACGATCTCCTCGACGAAGTTCTGCAGGTTGCCGGTGATGCGGGGCCACTTGTCGCGGCCTATCCGGTCGATGAACGCCTGGAAGTCGGTCCGCTTCTCGAACACGCGCGAGAGCACGCGATTGCCGAAGTCGTTGTGGGGGTTTTCGAAAGCCGCGCGGCAGATCTCGCGGGCGGCCGGCATGATCGGGTGCGAGGGATCCGAGCGGCGGACGCTCTTCTGCCGACTCAACGCCGACGGCGCGGAGGTGGACGGCTGGGCGAAGCGGGACATCGTGAAGATCGCGTTCACACTGCAAGAAACAAGGCGGGAGTGAGCGGTACGGTAATCTTCGGTTGAGATGAGCGACTGACGCAACGAAGGGAAGCGAGCGTCCTTTATCGCCTAATTGCTCGCTGATGCGTGGGAACGTGGCCGGTCGCCTTTCCCGCCCCGCCCGCTCGTCGGAATCCCAATTGGAGGGCCGTCTTGAACGTGACTGTTGACCCGCGTACTCAAACGCTTTCGGTTCACTGCTCCCCGTTCTTTTTGCAGCTCCGTCGGCCCGAAATACACTCATTTCTGCCCCCTCTTGACGTCACAACGACCTCCCGTGCACTCGTCCCTATCTCTTGCAAAAACAAACAATAAATCCGGAGTCAGTTGTTGGGCGAAAGCGGCCGAAAAAACACCCGATTCGTCGTCCGATTGATCACAAGCGTCAACAAGCGACCCCAATCAAAAGCACCTTCTTCTGCACTCTCCGAGATGAAATCATCCGACCGCCTCGTGTGTCCAAAACAAGAGTGCAGGAGATTAAACGCGGTTTCGAATCCCGCGCCCATTAGCGCACCACCCGACCGCCCGCCGGTCCCCGGAGATCCCTCAGTGACGCCCGGGAAGACGCAATTCGAGCCGCCGGAAAAGGCGTGACGCCGCCGACCGCTCGGATTCCCGGAAGTTGCGGCCGGCGCCCTTCGACATGCGATCTTCCCGGCCGGAATGATCAAACGAGCGGGAGAACTCACTCATTTTCCACGTTGTCGGGCGTGGGAAAGACGCCGCTCGGCGAGAGGCGCTTCGTGGAGCCGTTGTGCGTGAGAAGGGCCGCGTCCCCGTTGGCGGCGACCGTCCGGTTCCTCAGCTCGTACATCGAATTAGACCTGCGAAAAATTGAGCTCGTTCCCGCGATCAATCTTTCATCCACTCACTTGTGCACGCTGTCGCTGTCCAGTGGGGAGGGCGAGAGACTGCCGCTGTTGGCCGAGCGGTCGGAGATCGACGGCTGGCTGCTGAGCGTCTGCTTGATGGGCGCCTTCGCCGGAGCGGGCGGCTTGGAAGCGAGGCGGACGGATTTCGTCGATCGGCGGCGCAGCGAGCCGTTCGCCGATCCGTTGGCCGAGTTGTGTGGATTCTTCGTGCCGCGCGGCGACGTGGCCGACGAGGAGGAGTTCGTGTTGCCCATTCGGCCGGCTGCAATCAAAACAAGCGTGCGAGTGGTTCGAATCGACGAGCACGCGAATCCCCGCCCGCACGCTCTGCTTCCGCCCGCCCACCGTACCACTCGGAAGCGGTCGCCGGGCAGAACAAACAACCACGCAATGAACAGCCTCGTTTTAATTTGAACCTTGAGGGCATTCGGAAGTCCACGAGTTTCATCGTGATCTCCTCTCCGTGCCGCCCGTCCAAGCGGAAAAGGGCGACGAGGAGGCGCGCGTGTCTCCAATGCCCGCCACTAACGACCGGTCCCAAGACGCCCAACGGAGGAAGAAGGGCGGCGAAGAGTTGGTCAAGTTCTGCCCGAAGCCCGCAAACGAAGAGCAAACCGTTCGACCGCCTCAAACACCCGAATGGGGCCCGTGACGTACAAATCGGGAGAGAAGCGGGCGGTCGCTAGTTGGGCGGGCGGGCGGCTGGTGGCCGGCGGGCGGGTGCCGAAAGCGGCCGGTCGTTTGTGACCTCAGCAGCCGCCGAGAACGGCGCGTGTCTGTCGCAATCGGCCGTCGAGGTTTCCAAATTCGCGCACTTCCCGCTCGCCGTCCTGTCGGCAGCAGTCGGCCGCCCGTCTGCCCTCTTCGAGCGACAAGTGCGAAAGGGCACGTCCACACGAAAACAATAAGCGGAACGGAGCGGTTTGCAGCCCGAATTCCGCGAACTTTCCGCTCGATTTCCCGCCGAACGAACGAAACCAACCGCGTTCCAATTTTCCCGTTCAGATCACCCGCCTTATTACGCGGCCGGCCGCCGGCTGACGTCTCGCTCGGACCACGAATTACGTGCGCACGGAACGAAAATAGCGGCCGCGAAGGTCGGCCGCCTAATCCGCCGTCGTGCCGTCAGCCGCCACAACTTCGAATCGCCCGCCTACCGTAAGCGGCGGGCAGAAAGGAGGACGGATCGAACGGCACAAAGACATTCGCGAGTGAACGGTGGTGAGTGGCAGTGGATGAATGGAAGCAGGGAAGCCCCGTTGTTGTCCTCCATGTAAGAAGCATTAGAAGAAAGAGGACGAAAGCGATCCGAAGACAAGACGGCCGGACGGGGCGGAGAAGAAAAGGCAGTGGCCGCAAATTAAAGCCAAAAGACATGTGCAGCGGACGGCGGGCATCGGGCGGATAATCGGGGGGACTTTCGGAGTTTGCCGGCCGACAAAAAACCCGAAGGATGTCCGTACGGGCGTGCGTCTCTCTTCGGTCTCGTTTAATCCCCGCAATCCCGACCGTTTTGGAGCCGCGCGCGAACGGCCGACTCCCGTCGACGGACGTCAACCGGCCGACCGCCAAGTGGCCAAATTAGCGCGAGGACAAGTCGGGAGCGTACGGTCACGTAAAGAGGGGGCACGTGCACGTGTTTGTGGTGAGCGAAGGTGCAACCGAATGCCGTGACTCTTCCCGTCCTCCCCTTCGGTTTGCAGTCGACCGGCCGCTTCGGAACACGCGAAACACGCGCGTAAAGCCGCCGCCGGTTTGACGCAAACGCCGACGGCCACTTGCGGGTCGCCCGAATTCAAAGCGGCGTTAATTTCCGCACGTAACGAAAGCGAAGAAGAGGCAGCGGAATCGAAAACAAACTTGTGGCCCGCTAGAGGGCATCAGAACACACTCCCTCGCTTCGGCAGAGGGTCTTCCCGTGCAAAGAAGCCCCCGGACGGCCTTATTCAAACAAAGCCGTCGAATTGGCAGAAAATTCTCGACTTCTTCGCAAAAATCAACAACCGGGCGCCCGACCGGAAGGATCGAACATCGCCGCAATTCGAACCTGCAGAACGCCGAACGTTTCGCCGCCGCCGCCGTCACTCTGCGAGCATCAAGTGTCGGCACTCCGGACTGTTGCTCGTTGTTCGTTTGACGGCAACCCGAGACGGAACGGGGGCGATTGGAGAGCTCAAACGACAAAACACGTCCATTCGGTTCAGTCCGCAGACGAGCGGGCAGTTTGATCGAGGTCGTTGAATTGGGGGAATCGGAGCAACTGGCGATCAAAAGCAACGGCATTCGGGCCTTCCGCGAAATGATCGGAATGCTCGCCTAAAATTAGCCCCCTGACACCCGGCCGGCCTGCCTGCAAACGAGCCGCTTCCTTCGGGCGCCGAACGGGCGAACAGCGGCCGATCGCCCCGAGAACGACCGGAAGCGGCGAGAAACGAATGGGCGGCCGGGAGCGGCCGAGAACAGCCGTTCCGAACTCCCGACCGGCAAAACGGTACGAATCGAGTGGGTCAAGGCGGCCGGAGCGGAGCGGGCGCCACTGCCGCTCGTCGGCTCGTGATTGATCGCCGGGAGCATGAACAAAGGAGATGGTCGTGTTCTTCGGGTGTTTCTCCTCCCAACTGGCGGCGGTTGATCTCCGGCCGCTCCGCGCTCCGCCGATGACGTCAATCGAGGCCCGACCATCCCTTTTGTCTTCTCTGCCCTCCCGTCTGCAGCCTCTTCTCGAACACACGTGCACGAAAAAGAGTGCAACGGGCGGCCATCTGGAGGTCGTCTGCAAGGTCGCGAATTTGGCCGCCGCCCAATCGAAAGCCGTCCGCAGATGTCGGCTTCGTTCGATTCAAAAATATCTGTCGACCATTTCTCTTATGCTCGAAGGACGTCCAAAAGTGCAGGCAAGAAGTGCCCTTTGAGTCCTGATGGATGCCTTCAACCTGCCAATTCGCCCTAAAAGACACACGTGTGCTCGAAGACCCTCAATTAGAGACAAAAAGGCGGAAGAGAGGCAAATTGTTTTTGAAGTTCGCGAGGAGCACGTGCTCCAAACGAAGAAGAAGAAGAGGAGTGCGTGAAGGGTCGGCAATTGGATTGCCGTGAACGGAAAACAAATCGACCGCTCAAACGGGCGGCCGACCGGAAGACGGGCGGAAGTCCTCAACATGTGGCCGCAAAGTGAGGAACGCGAATTGGTTTTCGGTCCAGTGCACGCGCAGATGGCCGTCCGGTGGCCGTTGTCACAACACGGCGAGTACGGCGGCCATTCAATCAAAACAAAGTGCTCGACGAGACGGCCGCCGATAAGCCCGTCCGGCGGCCGTAAACCGCGCCGTTCGGCCGCCGCCGCAGCGGAAATATTTGCATCGGACGGCGCGCACGTCCGAAGGATCAAATCGTCCCGTCGGCGCTCTCGGAATCCCGCCCGGACGTCATCCAAACGAACGGAAGGGAGCGCGCGTCGCTCGCTGGACGTCTCGAACAGGACGGCCGCTCGCCCGCATGCAACCACTTCCTTCCGGTTTCTTTGCATCCGCTCCGATTTCTTATCATCCACTTGGTCTGCGGCCGGCGGAAACGTGCCAAAGCGACGAGCAGAAGGCGGTGGGGATTTGAAACCCCCGGCCGCTGCTCGTCGTTACGATTCCCTTGTCCGTTCATCTCTGCGTCCCATCTTGTTTCTTACGACCGGCAACGTCACGAGCCGTCTGCTTACAGTAAGCAGTGGGAAGAAAGAGCTTTGTGTTTATGGGTTGCTTGATTCTTGAGGAACAATTAACAATTACAGCTTACTGCAGCAGGAGGTGCGAGAGAGGGGAGAGAAATCATTTCCAACAACAACAACAAGATAACAACAATAGGGGGCCAACAACAGTCGATTGGATGCGAGAGGGTTCGTGGACGTCTACTCGTCGAATTTGATGCGCTTGTTCTGCGGGGTGCCGCCCGTGTTGCCGCTGAAGGAGCGCTTGTCGCCGCCGCCGCCCCGTCCGCCGCGGAAGTTGCCGCCGCGACCGCCGCGGTCCCCGCCTCGGCCGCCACGGAAGCCGCCTGAAACGAACGACGTAATTCGAGTGTTTATGGGAAGGGGACACATGATCAAGAAGGTCTTCTTTTACGAGCTCGAAACAAGCCACTTCGGAATTGGAGTGGGGAACAAGACCCATTGAAGGGAAGGAAACGTACCGCGATCGAAGCCGCCACGTCCTCCGCGGAATCCGCCGCGATCTCCGCCGCCCCCGCGGCCGCCACGTCCGCCGCGCTGCGGGCCGCCGCGGGCACCTCCGCGTCCACGGCCGCCGCCTCGCTGCTGCGGGCCCGTGAAGCGGTCGACGGGCAGGAGCTTGGCGGGGTCGATGAAGATCTTCTGGTCGGCCTTGAAGGACGCCGCCTTCACGCCGTCACTCACTTTCACCGAGAAGCCCTGCAAGCAGAAGAGAACGAGGATGGACGCAAGGAGAGGGAAAGAACGAACGTTCTCCTGCGGACTACCGAAAATCTCGTCGATCTTGCCGATCTGCTGCTTGTTCTCGAAGTAGACGGGCGCGTTGAAGAAGGGGATCTTGCCGCACGTGGTCCAGCACACGAGGTCGTTCTCGCAGCTGTGGGCGAAGTGGCCGACCTCTGAAAGAAGCGAACGGAAGCATGGACGGCGAAGGACGGGTAACTCACCGATCACCTGGTCCGGCGGTCCCTGATCGAAATTTCGGCCGCCGCCGCCGCCGCCCCGACCGCCGCGAAAACCGCCGCGTCCGCCGCCTCGACCTCCACGGAACGACATCGCCGGTTGTTGAACGAAAGAAGGTGGAAACTCGGGAACGGAAACCGCCGAAAGCGAAAAGTGCGCGCTCCCTACGAAGCCAGCAGACGACGCCCGTCTTCCCTTGCACTCCGCTCAGCGGCGAACAATCGATCGCACACTTCGTTCTCACTACCGTCGACGGTCAGCGATCGACGTTGCAGCTGCGTTGTAGTTGCGGAACGACAAGTGGACAGCTTTTCAGTGACTACAACTTTTGACAGAAATGTCAGCAACGAGCAGCTGCCCGCTGTTTTCTCTAGAAGCCCTGCGCAAGAGCCGTTTTGGTCGCTATCGTATGCCGTGTGTTCTCTACCCCATACGTCTTAGACGTCTTCGTTTGCAATGATTATCAGTGTATTCGAATAGAAGGCAGGAACAACAACAAGAGAACGAGAGAATAAATAGACGCAACGATCAGATTCCGCTGATGACTTCGGTGGTGGGCTCCAGCTCGCCGAGGAAGATCTTCTTGTCCGAGCCCGCACTCACGAGGATCGGCTCCAGTGGGTGGAAGTCGACGGCGTTCACGGAGCCCTGGTGGCCGGGCAGCGCGTACTGCAGAGAAGGAATGAGTGAATGGAGGGCCCACAACGACTGCTCACCTCGATCTTCGCACTGTTCACCTGGTAGATGTACGTGAGGCGATCCGACGAGCCGACGGAGATTCGCTTGCCGTCCGGCGACCACGCGCACTTCAGGAGGTTCCGCTCGAAGTTGTGCTGATGCCCTTGGAAGGTGCGGACACAGCGATCGCCCGTCGCGAACGGCTGCACGTCCCAAATCCTCGCTGAAAGCAACGAACAGAAGAAATGAGGAAGGATTGGAGAAAGAACGCACCCGAGCAGTCCATCGAGTTCGAGAGAACGTGCCGCCCGTCCGGAGAAAGCGAGACGCTCGTGATCGTGTCTTGATGGCCGAACAGCGTGTGCATGAGCCCTTGCCGGAGGTCCCACAGCTTGCACGTGTTGTCGATCCCGCCGCTGATCACCTGCTCGGCGGTGTCGTTGAAAGAGACCGCAGTGACGGAGTACGCGTGCAGGTTGATGAACTTGTGGACGGGCTCCTTCGCGCGCAGGTCGTGGACGAGGATCGTCCCGTCGTCCGACCCGGAGACCACGAGGACGGGCCCTCGCCGCGCCGGGTGGCACGAGTTCACGATCTCCGTGTGGTTCTTGTATTTGCGCACGCACAGACCGGTCTCCATGTCCCAAATGCGCACCGTCTTGTCACTCGAAGCGGAGAACAGATAGCTGAAAGGGAGCGACGGGTGAATCTCCTGGCAATCGGGAGCACTCACTTGCAGTCCGTGGAGAAGAACGCGTCCATGACGGCGCCCGTGTGACCGCGCAACGTCGAGAAGTTCTCGCACTCGCCGTACACGTTCCACAGGACTAAACAGGGAGAAATGCAGCCAGAAAGAAAGGAAGAACGCACAGATCCGTTGGTCGAAGCCCGCCGACGCGAACATCGAGCCGTCCGGCGAGAAGCGGGCCGTGAAAATCTCGCCCAAGTGGCCCGTGAGCTCCATGATCGGCGCCAGCAGGTTCGACTGGCGGGGACGGCCGCCGTTCGCCTGCTCGGACACCATCAACTCGTATCGCGCTCGTTTTCCATCTGCAATTTGGATCGAAATGAAAGAAATTCGCGGAGGGGACTCACAAGTGTCGTCCTCGGCGGCCGCTCGTTTGACCAACGCCATCCTCTGTGCTTTTCGGAGATCGAGTTGAAGGAAGAGAAATCCGAACGAAAATCCGCAGGATCGACGACGATTTCCACAACGGCGCCGCTTGCCGCCAAACCGCCCGCTCGGCGGGTTTCGGCGCGAACGCCGCCGCAAGGACGCCGTTTGGCCTCCCGCTCGTGTCCGCAAGACGCCGCTTCTTCCTTTCGGCCGGCTGTTGTTGTTATTGAACGGCTGGTGTTTGAACTTCACGGCGCCGAGAGCAGGAGTACGTACTCGTGAATGTTTACTCCTCGCCCGCTCGACCGCTCACTTTTCTTTCCGCCTTTCGTGCACTCGCCGCCTTTGACGCCTCTCTGTTGTAGCTATGGAGGTTCCTGACCATCTGTCCTACCACGGGAATCGCACCACCGGATCTCCATTTGCTCGGGCGGACCGCCGCTTGCAACGGCACAGCTTCAACGAGAATTTGATGACCGTCCCGGACAGGATCACGGTTAGCGAGGACGGCCGGCTGATCGCCCACCCCGCCCAGCCGAACGAAGTGCTCCGCGACAAGGTCGGGCCGCCGGTCAACGTAAGTGTCTTGCCTTCTAGTTTCTTTTTTTATCCTTTCGTTTCAGAACCGCGTGTCCACCGTGCCGAACACACTGACCGCCAACCACTACGCATCGGACGGGAAGCCGGCGAACAGCGCCGCCAAAGAGCAGCCGCGGCCCGACTTCGCACTCGAAGTACGTCCTCTACTCACTTCTTTCCACCTTCTCCTTTCGTTCAGGCCTCGAATCAAATGAACTCCTCGCTGGCCGTGGACGCGGACCCCATTCGGGAGTTGAAGAACGTCCGCCGGCAACTCGGCCGACTGGCGACTCGCGTGCTCGAGCTGGAGGACGAAAATCAACGCCGATCCACCCGGGAGTACGGACTGTGGGCTGTGCTGGCCGGCTCCGTCGCCCTGCTCGCCTTTCTGTTCGGGAAGCGTTGACCACCGGCAGTGGGAATAAACAAGCAACCGCCTTCTCCTCGTCGAGATCCTTCGATTTCCTGAGTTCCTAGTCACTTGCGGGTGCGTCTTGCCACAAACAACTCCCGTCTTTCCCTTCTTCGATGTACAAACGCCCTCTACTCGATTGTATTTGTATTATATTGACGAACAGAATAAACTCCTTACATCACTTCGCTTGCTTGTTGGAGATGCCCGTTCTTTCGAAATTCTCACGTGTACTTTGTTGCGTTCGGCGGATGTTCTTTGGAGTTTGGAGTGCCCGCCGTCTGATCGAAAAGACGGCCGGCCGGTGGGAAGATTGCGGACATTCGTGTGTTTTCAGCGTTCCTCGGCGAACGGACGGGCGATGAAGAGCGGGGTCTTCGGGCTGATTATCTTTCGGAATGTTCACGGTGAGTGGCCCCACTCGAACGGAATGAAGCGAAAGAGAATGGCCCGCATGTTTAGGGTCCACTCGCCTCCACTCGAAGTTTCTGAAGATCGGCAACGTGCGGACGCCCGTGCGGGAGCCCAAGAATGTGGAGCTCGTGCCCAAAGGCTACGGTTCGTTCATTTCTCTTCTGTTCATTACAAGCTTGTGTGTTTAGCGGACACTCAGCTTTTGAACAAAGACGTCAGGCAGCTGAAGTGGCTCTTGCAAAAAGACGCTCTGAAGCAGGACGTCTTTCTGATCGGAGTACCCGGCGCCCTCCGCTCGTCGCTTGTCCTCCAATGGCTGGAGTTGAGCAATCGGGAGTTTGAATACCTCCCTTTGACACGAGACACAACTGAGGCGGACGTGAAGCAGCGGCGGGAGATCCGATCGGGCAACGCTTTCTACACGGACCTCGTGAGCACTCAATCCTCCATCTTTGACCGTCCTCCTGCTTGCAGTGTGCCGTGCGGGCAGCGTTGAATGGCCGCGTGCTGGTGATCGACGGGGTCGAGAAAGCCGAACGGAATGTCCTGCCCATCTTGAACAACCTGCTCGAGAACCGCGAGATCCAACTGGACGACGGCCGCTTTCTGATGGCTTCGGCCAAGTTCGACAAGCTTCTCGACGTGAGTGCCACTGCTCCGAGCATCATTGCGTTGATCTCGTTTGTTGCAGAAATACGATCGAGAGCAGCTGAAGGCGATGAAGCTGGAGCGGGTGTCCGAGGACTTCGTCGTCGTCGCCTTGGGGTTGCCGGTGCCGCCGTTCAAGGGCCACTCGCTCGACCCGCCTCTCCGTTCTCGCTTCCAGTGCCTCAACATCTCCAGTCTGCCCTTCGAAACCGCCCGAGAGGTCAGCGAGACGCTCTCGCCGAACGTCGATCGAACGAAGGTCGAGCGGGTGCTCAGCTTGGCGTACGCCCTGAACGCTGGTCAGGGGAAAGACGCCCTTGGACTGCCGCGAGTTCCCATCGACAACGTGCTCCGCGCGGTGGAGATCTGGGTGAGAGCGGGGCGAAGGCAGCAGCCATCATCCTTTTCGTTCAGAACAACGACCCCCGCATGTCCGAAGCGGAGGTGTTCGAGTTGTGCTTCCCGACGGCCACGATCCTCCGCGAATCCGAGCGCTCCGTCTTCGACCAGTTCCTCTCCGACTTCGCGATCGACAAGAAGTCGAGTGCGCAGTCGGGAGCTCGGCAACCGGAAGTGGGCGAGAAAGCACACGGTCGAAGCGCACAAAGCGACTCGACAACCGGTCGCCACAACCGACACACGTTCGTCTCGACACCCCAGCACGAGGCCTTCCTTTCGGCTCTCGCGGCCACCCACTCCAGCGCCGACTTCTGCATTCTGGGACCGAGTGGAGCGGGTTCGTTCTCTTCGGTCAATCACTTCCATTCACGAGTGTTTAGGCAAGACGGTGGTGGTCGAGGAGTTCGCCCGTCGTGCGGGCTACGAGCACGTGGAGACCGTCAGCCTGTTCGCGGACCTGAACAGCCGCGAGCTGCTGCAGAGCCGCCGGATGCTGCCCGAACGGCGGACACCACGTGGGCAGACTCGCAGCTGATCACTGCGGCCAAGGAGGGGCATCTGCTCGTGCTCGACGGACTGGAGAGGGTGCACTGGTCGACGGCCGAAGTTCTCGCTTCGTTGATCCACCACCGCTTTCTTCACCTGCCGGACGGCGGCCGTTTGGTCAGCTCGAAGGCGTTCGGGATGCTCAAAAAGGAGATGAAGTGCACGGCGGAGGAGTTGAATTCGAAGTACGTCTTTTCTATTGGCTTTTGTTCATTCAATTTGCTTCAGGGGAGTTTTTGAGATCTCGCCCCGCTTCCGCCTCGTCGCCCTCGCGGATTCCGAGAGCGCGACAGGCGTCCGGACCGCACGCCCACTGGCTGAACGAGCAGCTCCTCTCGCTTTTCGTCTTCCACACACTGCCCAAACTGAACGCCGCGCAGGAGCTGGAGCTGATTACCCGATTGGTGCCGAACCTCGACCAGCAGCTCGCGTCCAAACTGCTCGCTTTCGTCCACAAGCTGCGGGACTCCCACGACTCCAGCGTTCGTCCAGCTCCTTCCTTCTTCTCCTTCACTTGGAGTGTTCAGATCCGGAGCGTGGGCCTCTCGCTCTCGCTCCGCCGGCTGATCTTCATTCTGCGCAGACACGCGGCCAACCCGACGGAAGGCGTCCACGAAGCCGTCCAGCGCGCCGCTCCTCTTCCGCTTTTTGCCCGCCGTCGCCCGGAAGGCGTTCGAGAAGGCGCTCGAAGAGGCGGGCATCCAGCCGACGGCCTCGAGCGAGAAGACGGACGGGAACTCGCTGGAGGCCCAACTGCAGGCGATCAGCCGAACGGAGACCTCGGCCGCCGACGAAATGCGCATTCCGGACATTCTCTTCTTCGAGAACGAACAGCACAACCGGCTGCAGCTCTCGATGGCCAAAGATTTCGCGCTGGGCGCCCACCTCCTGCTGATCGGCAACCAGGGCGTTGGGAAGAACAAGGTGGTCGACCGCTTCCTCCAGCTGATCAAACGACCCCGCGCCTACATGCAACTCCATCGGTTCGTCCCCCTCCTCTCCGTTCGTCCATCCGCTCTTCAGCGACACGACCGTCCAATCGCTGACCGTCCAGTCGACCGTGGAGGAGGGAATCCTGAAGCACGAGGACTCGCCGCTCGTCAAGGCCGTCCGCGAGGGCCTCGTTCTCGTCATCGACGAGGGAGACAAGGCCCCGCTGCAGGTGGTGGCCATCTTGAAGTCGCTGCTGGATTCCGGCTTCCTGCACCTTTCGGACGGGCGGCGAATCCAACCGCTCGAAGCGGAGCCGCTGCCGGACGGGAAATCGATCGGTGAGTGAAGGCAGCGGGCATTCAACCGTCATCTTCCTTCTCTGCAGCCATCCACCCCGACTTCCGAATGGTGATGCTGGCCAATCGGCCCGGCTTTCCCCTTTCTTGGGCAACGATCTCTTTCGGCACACTGGGCGATTACTTCTCCGTGCACGTGGTGGACAATCCCGACCGGCGCTCGGAGATCGAAATGCTGCGGCAGTACGCGCCGAACGTGAAGACCGAAGTGATCGAGCAGCTCGTCGCGGCGTTCGGCGACCTCCGCGAGTTGTCGGATGCCGGCCGGCTCATCTACCCGTACTCCACGCGCGAGCTCGTGAACATCGTGAAGCATTTGGAGCGCTTTCCGGACGACGCGATCCCCGCGGCCGTCCGCAACGTCTTCGATTTCGATTCTTTCTCGAAAGACGCGGTGGAGACGATCGAGCAGACGTTCCGGAAGCACGGGATCCCGCTCGGTACGCACAATTAGGCCTTTTTTTGTTGTTGTTTGTTGGATTTGTTGAATGAAGGACTTCTTCTCACCTGTTGGCTGTTTAGGCTTGAGTGAAGAGGGCTTCCCGGTCGTGTTGGCCAAAAGATTCCCGCTGGAGAAGCCGCAGACGATCGCCGAGTGGGGCATCGAAGAGAACGTGACTCCGCACCGGGCGAAGGTCGTGCAAGAGGCGACTCGGTTGAAGGTTGTCGGGAAGAAGTGAAGCCTGCTCACGCTTGCTTGCTTTCAGGACCGCACACTCCTCGACTTCAAGCGGCAGGGGGTCCAAGTGCAGCACATGCGGGCGTACGGCTTCACGGAGCAGGAGACCGTCTGGCAACTCGATTTGAACGATACCGACATCTGCTCGGACGTCCTCTCGCTGCAGGGGAAGATCGTCGTGGCCTCGGTCAACCCGCCCGCTATCCACGTGGTCAACATCTCGAATCAGAAGGAGGCCACGCGGATCGAACTCGTGGACTTCCTGCCCAAACTCCGGTCGTCCACTCGCTCCCGCCTCACGCTCGCCCCGTTCGGCTCCGACTGCCTGCTGATCCACGAGGAAACGACGAACACGCTCCTCAAATTCGACTTCCGCCACAACTCGATGGAACGAGTGGAGTTCGCCGAGCAGGGAGTTTTCGAGAAAGCTGCTGCCCCAAGGCCGTGAGTTCCCGGCAACCTGCCATTCGTTCTAACGAATGGCGGCCGTTTAGTGTCCGATCCGACGAAGCACTGGCGGATCGTGTCGGTGGACGAAAACGTGGTGGTCGCTTTCCAACGGACGACCAACGACTTTCTTCTGCTCGGCGCCCGCTCGGGACAAACGACGAGGATCGAGCTGACCGCCGAGCTCCGAATCGATCACGTTCTGCCCGTTGACGGCGACGGTCGCTTCTTGATTGTGGCCGAAAAGAAGTGAGTTCTTCCGATAACTCTCGGCCGTTCATTTTCAATCTCCCTGTTCAGGCACTTCCTGCTGACTGTCGAAGGGGACTGAGCGGAACGTTCTTGCGCGAAGTCCAAACGAGTGCCGACGTTCCCCGCCGACCTGCAGAGCGGCCGCTCCACTCGACTTCGAAGTTCCCGTTGGCATCGCCCGACCAAGCGGCCTTCGATTCGCCCGCCTTCCTGATGGACGCCCTCGCCTTTTACGCGCTCAAATCCACGAACTTCCCCCGCACATTCGAGAAGGGAACTTTGAGCGGATGGCCGCGAGAAGCCGACGAGCGGATGATCCAACCGCAGCCCTCGTTCTACGCGACGGCCGAGAACCGCGCCCTCGTGCATCCGGCGAAGAGGAGCGTCGTCTTCCCGAACGGCCTCCTGATTCGCGCCCTCCCGCTGCACGAAACGCCCGAGAAGGCGATGCCCAACGGTGAGCACCCGCGCTTCTTTTCTGCTGACCGTCGAGTGCATTCAGGAGAAATGGCGAGAGCGGATTGCTGTGGTTTCCTCGAAGTCGTGGACATCGCTAACGGCTTCGTCCAGTACCTCCCCGTTCCCCTCGCCGCGCAGCCGAAACTACTACAACACGTGGTGGGCGACCATCGCAGACGTTCGCTTCGTTCTCGCCCGCGGGGCGGACGGCCGCTCGCTCTTCACGTGCGACAGTTCTGGCGGGATTCGTCGATGGCAACTGGATTCATTGAGGTCCTGCTTGAAGCCTACGGGAATTGGAGACCGGCTGTTGGGCCTGGACGCCGGCAACGAACGGCTGGAGATCACGAAGGGCGACGACGACTTTGACCTCAGCAAGCTCGACGAACCGAAGTTCGGAAAGATCGACCCGCAGAACACGCCGCACGCTGGCGGCAACACCTGGGCGGCAAGTTCCCCTGTCATCTGACCGCCCACTCACTCATTCGCGTTCTGCAGGGCGGCACCGGCGGCTACAACACGGCCGGTTTGGGCGGAGTCGGTGGCCCCTTCCGATTGGACGCCGGCCACGACGTGCAGCAGATTTCGGAAGCCGCCAAGGATCAAGTGCCCGAAGATATCAAGCAGAAAGGCTCGGGCGATCGCCAAACGCGAGTACGAGAAGCGGTTGAAGGTGAGCGATCGGTGGATTACTCTTCTCAACCTTGTCCGTCGTTTCAGGAGATCGAACTGAGCGAACACGACGCCAAAGCATACGATTCGCTTCTCTCGAAAGTTCTGCCGGCGGTCAACCTCACGAAGCGGGTGCTCGACGATCTGCAGGCCAAGGTGAGGGAGAAGACTTTTCTGTTACCCATGCTCTTTCTCACCGTTCAGGAGAAAGACCGTCGTTGGGCGAAGCATCAAACGAGCGGGGATCTGGACGTTCGTTCTCCTTCCTCTTATGCTGCTTGATGCTCGAGTGTTCAGGACGGAAAGTTGATCGAGGGCATGACCGGGCGAACGGAACGTGTACCGGAAGCGAGTCGAAATGGCGCCCGAGCCGGGCACTCCGCAAACCAAGCCGAAACACCTCCGGCTTCTGGTCGACGCGAGCGGTACGATGTACCGCTTCAATGGACACGACAAGCGACTCCAGAAGGCCCTCGAAACAACGCTCTTGGTGATGGAGGCCCTGGATCGGAAGGGCGACAAGATTAAAGTGCGTTCTCCCTTCCATTGAAATGATCCATCGGCCGTTCTTTCAGTTCGACATCGTCGCTCATTCGGGCGAAACACCCGAGCTCGTCCTCACGAAGGCGAACAGCCCGCCCTCCAACGAGAAGCAGCGACTTGGACGTCCTGAAGAAGGTGGGAGCAATCGGCCATCAGTCCTCTTCCAACATTCTTTCTTTTAGCTGTTGGCCCACGCGCAGTTCTGCTTGTCCGGCGACTACACGATGGAAGTAAGAAGCATCTTCCCTCTTTTTTTTCCTCACTCTCGTGTGTTCAGGCTATTGAAATCGCCTCGCGGAAGCTGTCGGAGGAGACGGATGTCGACGGTTCGTTTGCAATCCATCGATGAGGAGCAATCCCTCCTGCTTAGAGCGAATCCTGATCGCAATCAGCGACGCGAACCTCGACCGCTACGGAATCCGCCCGCAACACATTGCGCGCGTACTCGCGGCCAACGAGAACGTCAACTGCTTCCTCATTCTGATCGGCTCGCTGGGCAAACAGGCCGAAGAGCTCCGCCAATCGCTGCCGGCCGGCAAGGCGTTCATCGCGAAGAGCACGGCCGAACTGCCGCACATCATGCAGGAGATTTTCGCCTCGACGTTGATGCGATGAGTGGGCGGTGGAGTGATTTGTGAATCGTTGTTTGTACTTAGCGTTGTTCCTTGATTAAACAGATTTCTACGTCCAATAGGAAGGATTTAATGACTTAGAATAAAGAAAGACATTCTCGACTACAAACAACAGAATGGGAACAAGTATGCAGGAGGGATCATGCACGCGCCTCCTCCTTTCTTCGGCTCCCGCTTCTTCGGGTCGGGCGTCCGTTTGGCGGGCGGCTTGCGGGCCTCGAATTCGGTGATCGTGACGGTGAATCCGTTGACCGTGATCGAGCGCTTCTTGGCCGACGAGCGGACGATCAGATGTTCAGGGATGGGGACCAACGGTCGCTCCTTCTCCTTCTTCTCCTTGGGCGTCCGCTTTGGACGGCCGCACGGGCACCGGCGACGAGGAGTCGTTGCTGCCCGGCGAGAAGCGGGAGCGGCTGTCCGCATTCCGGCTTTTCCGTGCTCTAAACACAAACAAAAGAAGAATGACAGGGGGGAAAAAGTGAACGTACAGAGTAGGTAGGCAGCAAGGAGGTATGCTGCTGCTGGACAGCCAGACTGTGGACGAGGGCTTGTTGCTGGATGACGACCGATTGGTTCAGGCGGGGCTTCCTCGTCGACGTTCCCTTTCTGGATAATGGAAAAGAAAGAACAAAATGAAAGGAAAAGGGAAACAAACCTCGCTTCACACACTTCGCATTTGAAGGCTTCGTATCGATTGCGATAGGTGCCTGAATCCATTGGAGGAGATCAAACGGGAAGGAGAAGCAGAGGGATCACTCACAGACGGAACACTCCCAGCTGCCCGGCTCGTAATCGTCCGAGTCGGCGGTCTCCTGGCTCGTGGACGGCTGCTGGGATGCGCGCTTTCGTTTCGGTTCCGGTTCGGGCGATTCGTCGTTCGAAACCGAACGGCGTGCGCGACCACCCCGTCGCCCGGACATTCGGGACGTCGAGGGAAGAAAAAAGAAAGAATCCGGCTCGAATCCGCAAATCTCCAAAGTTTCGCCGAGCGACCGCCGAAATGCCCGCCCGTCGCCCAGTCTGCGCCCACTGGAGGGCGAACAAGTGGCCTCTTCTCCTCCCTGCTCTCTTTCGTCGCCGCATGAGACCGAGGCGGGCGAAAGGCGGAGGTCAACGGCTGACCGGCGGACACACGGGCGAAACCTCGAGTGTTTCAAGTGGCACTACAAAAGGAAGAGTACAATGCAGATCCAATTACCAGCTTGCTTTTTGCCAATTAGCACAAACGAACTAAAGTATTCACACCAATTAGAAGCAAGCTCGTCAATAATCGACGACGACCTTGACCGCCGCTCGTCGCGCAAACACGCGGCCGCCATTCGACCGCCGCCTTTGCCGACCGATCACTTTCATTCGGCGAACTGTACGGATCTTCTTCGGTTGTTCTCTGTTGCGAGCGATGGAGAAGACGGAAGCGGCCGAGAAGCAGCGGCAGCTGGAGGAATGTTTGAAGAAATTGAGCGGCGGATCGGAGGTGAGTTCTTCTGACCACCTTTCACTCACTTCCTTCGCAGCGCGATGAGTTCGATTTGGACGTTTTCCGTCGCTATTTCGCGCAGTTCGTCTCCGGTGCGGCCGACGATCAACTGGGCCGAAATGCGGGTGTTCGACGCGGAGAAGCTGCTCGAAGAGTACGACCGCCTGCCCGCGCTCTCCGACGAGCAGGCGCGGGCGATCCTCTCGCACGTGGCCGGTGATCAAACTGAACGGCGGCCTCGGCACCACGATGGGCTGCTCGGGCCCCAAATCGGTGATCCCCGTGCGGGACGGCAAGACGTTCCTTGATTTCGCCATTGATCAGAATGAAGTGCTCGCTTTCTCTTTCATTCATATTTCTATTTGAACGTTTTCAGCTCCTGAACAAACGCTACAACTCGGACGTCCCCCTCTACTTGATGGACTCTTTCCGTACCGAACAGACGACCGCCGAGTGGCTCAGGCGGAACGGCCACGAGAAGAAGGTTGTCCAGTTCGTGCAGTCGAAATGCCCCCGCATTCCACTCCTCCACTCTAATGCCCGTGCCGAACGGGCCGAACGATCGGCTGGACGACGGGTGAGCGACAGCTGATGGACGGCATTTACTCGTTTGTTTTCAGGTGGTACCCGCCTGGTTTGTCCTTCCCTTCCTTCTACTTCAATCGCCTTCTTTCCAGGCCACGGAAACGTGTTCGCTTCTCCTGGCGGCTGCGCA